>JABUQX010058214.1:0-7500 GCA_015478945.1 Trachelipus rathkii | reverse complement strand
CATGCTGGCCCCTTGTCCTCGTTCAACTCTACTCTCTATGCTTTAATACTAGTACATTTCCTCATTGCTGGAAGCGCGCATATGTCCAGCCAATCCAGAAAAAGGGTAGCCGCTCTAATCCTTCTAACTACCGTCCTATAGCTCTCACTTGTATTCTATCTAAAATCTTGAAACTCTTTCTAACTTCTTCATTTCCCCGATTATCTGGATTCTCATTCCCTTCTTTCAGATCACCAGTATGGCTTTCGACGCTTGAGGTCATCTGGTGACATACTATCCTATCTAACTGATTTATGGTCTTCTGCCCTTAGGGACTATGGGGAGTCTTGGGTGGTGGCGCTCGACATATCAAAGGCTTTTGATCGAGTATGGCATGCGTCGCTACTCTCTAAGCTACCCCTCATTTGGTTTCCTCCTTCTCTTGCTTACTTATGTCTAAGTTTTCCTTTTGGTCGCTCCATATCAGCACTCGTTGAGGAGCGATTTCTTCCTCCTTTCCTGTTAATTCTGGTGTTCCTCAAGTTCTTTTATTCTCCAACTTTATCTTACTTTTCATCAATGACCTCCTCAGCTGTACTTCTAACTCTTTTCCACTCTTATGCCGACGCTCAACTCTCCATTCTTCACTCGTTTCAAATTTTATAGGGATTTGCATCTAGAAGTTGCCTGTCGTCTTCAGCTTTCCGATTATATTCTTGCCGACCTGGATGGGATTTCCCGGTGGGGCCACCGCAACCTTTGTGAAATTCAACTCTTTGAAAACTCAACTTCTTTACATCTCCTCTCAAAAACACCTTTCCTAACTTCCTGATTTTTCGGACGGTTCTAAACGTTCTCAACCTGTTGACCAACTAAACCATTCTTGGTTGCTGAACATAAACAAAAAATTGTTTTGGAAAACCTCATATCACAACAGTTGCTAAGGTGACCCTTAAAGAAGCTGGGAGTTCTGTTCAAGGTTGCGGAAATTTTTTTCTTCCGTACAGTTACTTTAGATCTTTAATGGCTTGTATCAAACGAAGCTTGAGTAATGCTTCTCACATTTGGGGGGGCTCCGGCTTCACCCTTCTATTGGATAGAGTTGAGTCTAAGGTTAAGAGGCTTATAAACTGTCCTACTTTCAAAACTCTCTTGAGACCCTCTAATCTCTGCCGACGTGACGGTTGGCGCACTATCTCTTTCTATAGGTACTACAACGGTAGATGCTCAGGGGAGTTGGCCGCTCGCATTCCACCTCCATTTCGTCGTCGCCCTCGTAATACAAGGGGTGCCATGCTCTTGCATGAATTTTGCGTGAGCATCGAAAATCCCAGGACTTCGTTCGTTGGTGCCTCTTCTTTCCAGCCATTCTGTTCTGTGGAAACTCCTTGCCATCTTCTGTTTTCCAACTGTATTCAATCTCCTTTCTTAAACCACGTCTGCCGCTCACCTAAGAGATTTGAGTTAGGCTTGGGTGGGTTTTCATGTATTTTTATTTCCTGCCCCCCTCCTTGAAAAGGGCCCAGCCCGTGAGTGGTGGTAATCTGCTAAAAAAAAAAAAAAAAAAGAATATATAATTTATATTCTGTTTACCAAGAAAAATTACACAGTCTATTAGCCTTCTCATAATCTGGCGATTTTCGTCAACTTCTTCGTTATGTTTTTAATAAGCGTTTTATGAGATTCACTTAAAGCCTGATCAATATTGTATTTCTAAAGTTTGTTTTTAGGAAATAATCAACACTAACTTCCATTTCCATCTAATATTAATAACTCAAAATAAATAAATAATTAATAATTAATTGCTTTTAAAGGTAATTATTGGACAAAATTTAAAAAAAACTATTTATGGCAACATCGGAGAGTACGACGAGCGAGAGGCGGCCTGCCTCCCTTTATAGTATTGAAAGCATAGGATATATTTTAATTTCAGCTACGCCGATGTGCGTAGGAAAGTTAAGCAGTGGATAGAGAGGCAAAGCATAAATACCTCATTTTTGGTTTTATATTTCTTTAAGATTTTGTAGATTAATTTTCTTATGGTTTCTTATTATATTAACATTTTTTATATTTTTTTTATTTGTTTTTCTTAATTATTAATTTGTTCTTAAAAATAAGATAGGCAATGCCTACCCAGCCTATCCTTTAAACTTACGCCACCTGAATATATATAATATATATTATATATATATATATATATATATATATATATATATATATATATATATATATGATATATATATGTATTATATAAAGAATAATATTATAATATATATTATATATTATTATAATAGTATATATATATATATATATATATAGTATATATATATATATATATATATATTATATTTACCTATATTATATATATATATATATATATATATATATATAAATATAATATATATATAATAAACGTAGTTTAATCGCATCTATCAGAATGTACAATTTGGAAAATCTATAATCCACTCCATACCTTTAAATAAAAATCAAAAACAAAACTGTATACGTTTTCTGCAAGCAGCATGCAGTTTTATTATCCACATGTGCACTTTCTCGAATCCGGTGGTGATGACGATGATGAGCAAGAAGCAGATGCCGAATTAAGAGGTTAAATAAATTCTTTCGTAAAATATTTTTTTATAGGTATTTAAATAATTTGCATTGAAATTGGATAATATTCATTAATAGAAAAATTATTTTTTTAGAGACAAACGAGCGAGTCATCACCTCCAAAAAAAAAATTAAAGAAAACAAAAATAAGATCAATAAAATTATAAAATTTAAAGCAAATTCACAAACTATGGCGACAGTACTCTCTTCCAAATACCTTTAACATGCAGTGTTTTAACCATATATTTGCATTTCGATTTTTTCATGCATGAACGCATTATTTTACGAAAGGGCAATTGAAAGGAACATTTAAAAGTTAAGACTCAAATAATCTAAATGATGACACACTTAGAAATCTGTGTACACCTAACGGACCTTTAAATTTATTTATAAAAAAAATTGATAACAAATATTTTATACTAGAACTTAATATTAATGTAAGCAAGACGTTCCTCATTAATTAAAAAAAATGGTTATATTTAAAAGACCATAAAAAGAAATAAATTAAAATCTTTTCCAAAGAAAAAAAATGTATGGTGCATCAAGTAAAGAAATATTAAAAAAAACAAAATAATAAAAAATGCAAAATAAAATATTTCGCTTTGCCCCTAAACATTGCCAAACGTATGATGCTTAAAAAAATTAAAATGTAGAAAAATGGAAAAAACTAGGTTTTTAGAAGAAATTTAATTAGTATTATTATTAGCATCATTATTACCATTATTTCAATTACTTTATTATTATTATTATTATTATTATTATTATTATTATTATTATTATTATTATTATTATTATTATTATTATTATTATTATTATTATTATTATTATTATTATTATTATTACTCGCTCGCATGTACTTGTTCCCGTACACAAACCGGTATGTATACACATTGTCATGCACATGCACATTCCCATATATATATATATATATATATATATATAATATAATATTATTATATATATATATATAATATATATATAATTATAATATATATATATATATATGATACTATATATATAATATTATATATTATATATATATATATAATATATATATGATAATGATATATAACTTACCAAAAATGTATTAAACGGCCGGTCAAAGGGGTACCAAAAGTAATAGTAAGCACTAGTTAAAAAAAAATAATTTAATTTATTTACTAATATCCCACAAAAGAATATGTTTCTTCACACCATTCACCATGAAAACCAGAAAGCGACTGAGGAAGGAAAATGATCTTCTGGAGAGAAATTGGGAAGCCAAGGGTAATGACTCAAATTTTATGGAAAGTTCTAGAATGTTCTAACTTGTTCTTGTGATTTTGTCTCGTTGTCCCAGCAAAATATTAGTTAAACTTTTTGAAGATAGTGATTTGATTAATTTAATGTAATATATCGAATATGATTTTTGATCCCACCATAGTTATTTAAGTCTATAAAGAAATTTATTTTATTTTCCCAAAACTTTGAAATTCTGAAAGTAACTTCTCAAAATAGCTTTTTCGGCCAATTCTGGACGTTCAACAAATGCCTATAAAATTCTCATTTTTTTTCTATTTCTTAATTTTTTAATTAAATTTACTTAAACTTTTAATGTAGTATTTTTAATTTAATCCAATGTAATCTTTAAATTGTGCTTTAACTTTTAACAAGCCTTATTTAAATCTGTAATAAAGTTTATTTTATTTTTCCGAATAAAAAAATTCAAAACCTTTAAGAAAAGGCTTTTTTTCAGCCATTTTTTCCAAAAAAAAAATTTACAACTGTTAAGAAAAATCATTTGAATATGATTTTGTTAATTAAAAATTAGGCTAGTAACGATATTTTATCTATGTAGAGATTAGCTAATTTAGCGAGGACAAGAAAGAAAACGAAAAGAAGTACCAAAATTCATCGCCATGCGTTCCCTAATAAAAGAATAAGGATGGAAATCAAAATTAAAGAATATTTCTAGAAATCAAATTAAAATATCCTCATCATTTTAATTAGATAGATAGTTTCGACGAATTGAATATATATATATATATATATATATATATATATATATTATATATATATAATATACTATATGAGATATATTATATATATATATATATTATATATATATATATTATATATATATATATATATAATATATATAATATTATTATATATATTATTAGTATATATATATATAATATATATATAATTATATATATATATATATATATATTATATATATAATATATATATAATAACTATGTATATATATATATATTATATATATATATATATATATATATATATATATAGATATATATATATATATATAATATATATCATCACCAACATCTACCTTCTCTCCCCAAAACTGGGAGTAAGGTGTGTAACATTAACCGGAAACAGAAAAGTAGTAGAAGAGCATGATGCAAGTCGAAAAGAAACCTTGCCTTACCGCCCCTTTTTACCCTTTTAGTGAAACTCAGGCGGCGGTCGGAAAATACATCCTAAGAGCTTCACGGAACCGCGACGGACCCTCACAATGCATCTTTTCAATGTGGGTTTCATCCCCTGTGTCAGATGGGCCACAACCACATCCCCTCACAAAATCCCGCCATTCACTACTATTTTGCACCTTTCTTTCCGCCTCTACAAAACTCACATTTATCTCCTCAAGGCATTCCTTTACTGACTCAATTCAATTTTTCTTCGGTCTCCGAGCCAGTCGATTCCCAGCACACTTACCACTATACGTCCACTTAATCAACCGACTATCATCCATCCCTTCCACATGATCAAACCATCTCAACGTTCTTTCATTTATTCTCTCATTTACCCCTGTTCTTTACACCACACAACTCTCTAATAAGTTCATTCCTCATTTGTTAATTCTTCTCATCCTAACACGCCCTAACATTGTCCATCTGAACACATTGTACTCTAGATCAATACCTCTTATTCCAGACCGTATTTTCATTAAGACTGGTAACAACTAACAATCTTGTAATACCCCAGCGCCCTTAAGACTTAGTCCTTTTACATCCACCAACGATTTAATTGCACCAACCACCTTCCTGCCATTCACAAATTTCCTACTACACTCTGCATTATCCGTTCCCTTTTCTTCCAATATATATCCTAAATATATTAAACTCAGGACACTTGTTCCAGCTGCTCACATCTAACATAACTGACACCCGAAGGACTTGTTCCTCACTCACAACCATAACCTTGCTTTTATCTACGTTTACTTTTAAACCCCTCCTTTTACACTGCCAAATCTCTCTACCAATCCTGTCTCAAACTTCTCTTCAGATTCGCCACACAAAACCAAATCATACGCATATAATAGGTAGGGCATCTTCCACCCTTTTCCATTACCCATCATTCTAACACCATCCCTTGCCATTCCACCTCTAATTTTTTCATAACCCCATCCACATACAAAGTGAATATTAAATCACTTTCGACCTCCATTTATTCTTACACACGCTTCACTATCATTTCAAATTTTATGATTTGCCATTTGAGCTTACCCCAACACCCACTACATCACTAACACCTGCCATAGAGCTTCCCTATTGATTCCTATCATATTTGCAATGTTGCAAATTCATAAGGCCCTAAATACAATTTATCTTATCTCCGCTCATTTTCTCATCATTTGTTTCTATGTAAAGATTGATTCACACATCCTCTATCACTTCTAAACGCACCGTGTCTTCACCAATCAGTCCTTCAATTACTCGACGCACACTCTTTCGACGAAAATACCAGGCATAAAATTCCCTACAACACTCAATGAACTAATTCCCCTATAATTCCTACAGTTTTTATATCTACTATCTTACTGCTCTCTCCCAATCTCTCGGAACTATTACCCTCCATAAAACGCTTTATTACACAACCTCCATATCTAATCTATCAGCATCTTACCTCCGTTCTTTATTAATATATATATATATATATATATATATATATATATATATATATATATATATATATATATATATATATATATATATATTTTATATATATATATATATATATATATATATATATATATATATATATATATATTAGGGCGTGTCAAATTTTTTGACTTCCTTTTTCAAAAAATGAGAGGGGTCAAAAAGTTGTGTTTTGGTTAGCGATTCACAATTATATTTACAAAAACTGGCAATTACATTGGTTTGCTTGGTAAATAGCTACTTCAAATTCGTGATATTTTCACGTTTCAAGTAAAATTCGCAGCAAACTGTTTTCTCTAAAGAAGTGCCTTCTTATCATTATTTCTGTCTGTACTTCTGCTCTAAGGTTAAGAATATACTTATATTATACTATAACATCTGTAAAAAAAAATTAATGCCACTCGTAAAAGTTTTTAAACTAGCAATACTCATTTGCAGCCGATGAAATTACTTTTTATTAATACTTTATTAATATCATACAAATGTGCTACATTTACTCGTTAATCTTTCCAAGCACGAATAGTTTCCTTTCACTTGCAACAAAATCTTGAAAATCCGGCAACCATGGCTCAGTTAAAAGCGAAGACAAGACTGTCAACTTCCACTCACATGAGTAACTTCATTGGAACTGGTCGAGAAATGCTGCTTTCTGAACTCCTAACTCAACGTGATGTTCTAAGATATGGGTTTCTACTAAGAGAGCAGAGTGGAGAGAATATCAGAAATTACCCAGCAGCCACTCTTGCAAAGGATATTTATCCAAAAGTGCTTGAAAACAGTGGGAGCTAGCAACAGTTCGTTTTTTGTGGTCAGCCAAATTCTTACAAATTCGAGAGCCACAGTCCTGAAGGAGATAGAAGAAAACTGGGAAAAGGCCAAAAGCATATACCTGGGGCAGAGGAAACTGGAATTGAAAGAGGCTTTCATAGCAACGTTAGACAAGCTCTTTGACATCCTCAGT
>JABUQX010058213.1:0-17792 GCA_015478945.1 Trachelipus rathkii | reverse complement strand
CAGGCCAGGCAGGGCAGGGCAGGCAGGGCAGGGCGGCAGCAGGCAGACAGGGCAGGCAGGAGGCAGGCAGGCAGGCAGGCAGGCTAAACCTATTCGGTTAAAATTGGGACATGAAAAAATGTCCCAAATATATTAGAATATGGTGTATTCCCAGAGAGCAGGCAGGCAGGGCAGGCAGGGAGGCAGGGCAATCAGGCAGGCAGGCAGGCAGGCAGCAGGCAGGCAGGCAGGCAGGCAGGGCAGGCGAGGCAGGCAGGCAGGCAGGCAGCGCGGCTAAGACTTTCGTAAAATAGGACATGAAAAATGTCCAAAAAAATTATAGAATATTTGGGTGTTCGCAGTTCCAGCAGGTAGGCAGGGCAGGCAGGCAGGCAGCAGGCAGGCAGGCAAGCAAAGGAAAGGCAGGCAGGCAGACAGGCAGGTAGGCTATTCCTAAAATGGGACATGAAAAATGTCCCAAAAAATATTATAGGAATATTTGGCTATTGGCAGGCAGGAGCAGGCAGGCAGCAGGCGAGGCAGGACAGGGTTTTAAGTTTTTTGACAATATGTGTTTTTATATTTAAAAAACTTTTGAATAGAAACTGTAGGGGTGACTGCGTAGCATACAGGCGGCCCTCTGTGACTTTAGATTAAAGAAATTATCTATGGTGCTGTGCAGTGAATGCCTTCCGCTAAATCTATTCGTTAAACGGAGACACTGGACACATGATCCCAGAAATATATAGGAGTATTTGTTATTTCCAGGCAGGCAGGACAGGCCAGGCAGCAGCAGGCAGGCACGTGCAGGCAGGCAGGCAGGCAGGCAGGAGGCAGGCAGGCAGGCAGCAGGAGGCAGCAGGCAGGCAGCAGGCAGGCAGGCAGGGCAGGCAGGCAGGCAGCAGGCAGCAGGCAGCAGGCAGCAGGCAGCAGGCAGCAGGCAGCAGGCAGCAGGCAGCAGGCAGCTGGGAGGCAGAGCTGGTAGGTAAGCAGGAAGGTAGGAGGTTAGGCAGGGAGGCAGGGAGGGCAGGCAGGCAGGCAGGCAGGCAGGCAGGCAGGCAAGCAAGCAAGCAGGCAGGCAGTTAGGCAGGCAGTTCATTGAAATTACCACATATCTATGTTATATTTACTATTTACAGTTCATGCAAATGTGTTTATTTTCGGTCTTCTTTTATTCCATTTACTTCTCTAAATAGCTATCCAAAAATAGAAATTTCACTGTTAATTCACCAATTAACAACGGGGTAGAACCCCAGAGTTCAATCTGGTGTTTATTTCGTAAAATGGTTTTTTTTTTTTAGGTTTTTTTATTTTAAAAAACTTTGCATAGAAACTGTGGGGGTGACTGCGTAGCATACAGGAGGCAATTTGGGTGATTTAGATTTAAGAATCTATTCGTAAAATGGGACATGAAAAATGTCCCAAAAATATATGGAAATATTTGTTATTCGCAGGACGGCAGGCAGGCAGGAGGCAGAGCCAAGGCAGCAGGGGCAGCAGCAGGCGGGCAGCAGCGCTGCAGGCAGGCAGGCAGGCAGGAGGCAGGCAGGCAGGCTGGGAGGCAGGCTGGCAGGCAAGCAGGAAGGTAGGTAGGCCGGCAGGGAGGCATGGAGGGCAGGCAGAGCAGTGTAGGCAGGCAGCAGGCAGGCAGGCAGGCTGGGAGGCAGGCAGGCGGCAGAGCAGGCAGGCAGCAGGCAGGCAGGCGGCAGGCAGGCAGGCAGGCAGGGCAGGCGGGAGGCAGGCAAGCAGGCAGGAGGGCAGGCAGGAGGCAGGCAGGCAAGCTGGCAGGCAGGCAGGCAGGCAGGCAGGAGGCAGGCAGGCAGGCAGGGAGGCAGGCAGGCAGGCAGGCATGCAGGCAGGCAGGAAGGCAGTCAGGCAGGAGGCAGGCAGGCAGGCAGATTCATTGAAATAACCACATATCGATGTTATTTTTACTATAAGTTCATACAAAGTGTTATTTCACGATTTTACTTCTTTTTAGTTTTCCCAATTACCTTTCTTAATAGCTATTTTCGAATAGAAATTCCACTGTATCACATAACGTATGAACCCCCAGAGTTCAAATCTGGTGTTTATTTCAAGATACCTCTGATTTAAAGGTTTTTTGACTATTGGTGTTTTATTTCTGAAAATTTGCATAGAAAACTGGTGGGGGTGACTGCGTAGACATAGCAGGAGGCAATTTGGGCTGGACTTTAGATATTAAAGGGAAAACTATTCGTAAAAGGACATGAAAAATGTTCCCAAAATATTAGATATTTGTTATTCGCAGGACGCAGGCGGCAGGCAGGCAGGCAGCAAGGAGGAGGTAGGTAGGCAGGGCAGTTAGGCAGCAGCAGGTACACGGCGGCAGGCAGGCAGGCAGGCAGGTCAGGCAGGCGGCAGGCAGGCAGGCAGGCGGCAGGCAGGCAGGTTAGCAGGCAGGGCGGCAGGGCGACAGGCAGGCAGGGCAGACAGTCTGGCAGGCAGTTAATCTGGCAGGCAGGCAGGCAGGCAGGCGGCGGCAGGCAGGCAGCAGGCAGGGAAAGGCAGGCAGCAGGCAGGCAGGAGGGCAGCAGGCAGGCAGGCAGGGACCAGGCAGGCAGCAGGCAGGCAGGCAAGGCAGGGCAGGTTAAACAACCTATTCGGTAAAATTTTGGACATGAAAAATTTCCCAAAAATATATAGGAATATTTGGTATATTCCCAGAGAGCGGCAGGCAGGCCAGGCAGGCAGGCAGGCAGGGCCAGGCAGGCAGGCAATCAGGCAAGCAGGCAGGCAGGCAGGCAGGCAGGCAGGCGGCAGGCAGGCAGACAGCAGGCAGGGCAGGCAGGCAAGGCAGGCAGGCAGGCAGGGTAGGGCAGCAGGCAGGCAGGCAGGCAGGCAAGGAGCAGGAGCAGGCGGCAGAGCTAAGACCTATTCCGTTAAAATGGGACTGAAAAATGTCAAATATATAGAAATATTTGTTGTTCGCAGGCAAGCAGGCAGGCAGGCAGCAGGCAGGCAGGCAGGCAGGGCAGCAGGCAACAAGAGGCAGGCAGGCAGGCGGCTAAAACCTATTCGTAGAAATGGGACATGAAAAAATGTCCCCAAACAATTATAGGAATATTTGTTATTTGGTAGGAGGCAGGCAGGCAGGCAGACCAGAACAAGGCAGGCAGGCAGGCAGAGCGGCAGGCAGGCAGGCAGCAGAAGGCAGAGGCAGGTAGCAGGTAGGCAGGCAGGCACGGCAGGCAGGCAGGGCAGGAAGGCAGGCAAGGCTAGGCGAGGCAGCAGGGCAGGCAGCAGGCAGCAGGCAGGCAGGCAGGCATGCACTTAGGCAGGCAGGCAGGCAGGCGTTCAGGCAGGCAGGCAGGGAAGGCAGGGCAGGCAGGCAAGGCAGGCAGGCAGGCAGGGGCAGGCAGGCAGGCGGCAGGCAGGCAGGCAGGCAGGCAGGCAGGCAGGCAGGCAGGCAGCAGGCAGGCAGCAGGCAGGCCTGGCAGCAGGCAGCAGGCAGGCACGGCAGGCAGGCAGCTAAACACCTATTCGTAAATGGACATGAAAAATGTGCCAAAAATATATAGGAAGGATTTGTTATTCGCAGGCAGGCAGGCAGGCAGGCAGGCAGGCAGGCAGGCAGGCAGGCAGGCAGGCAGGCAGGCAGGCAGGCAGGCGGACAGCCGGCCGAACGAACTAACCACCAGGCAGCAGGCAGCAGGCAAAATTGTCCAAAATATATAAGGAATTATTTGTTCATTTCGCAGGCAGGCAGGCAGGCAGGCAGGCAGGCAGGAGGCAGGCAGGCAGGCAGGCAGTGCAGGGCAGCTTAACCTATCCGTAAAAGGGACATTGAAAAATGTTCCCAAAATCATATAGGAATATTTGTTTATTCCCGAGGACATTCAGGCAGGCAGGCAGGCAGGCAGGCAGGAAGGCAGGAAGGCAGGAAGCAGGAAGGCATGGCAAGGCAGTAGGCAGGCAGGCCAGCGCAGGCAGGCAGGGGCAGGCAGCAGGCAGGCAGGCAGCACTCAGGGAGGCTAAAACCTATTCGCTAAAATGGGACATTAAAAATGTCCCAAACATATATAGGAATATTTGTTATTTGCCTGCGCCGACATCCACCAGCCAGCCCGGCGCTCATCCAATCAGGCAGGCAGGCAGGCAGGCAGGCAGGGCAGGCAGGCAGGCAGCAGCGAGGCAGGCAGGCCAGGCAGGCAGGCAGGCAGGCAGGCCAGCAGGCAGGCAGGCAGGCCAGGCAGGCAGGCAAGGAGGTAGGCAGGCAGGCAGGGCAGGCAGGCAGGCAGGCAGGGGAAGGCAGGCAGGCAGGCAGGCAGGCTAAAGCCTATTCGTCGAAAAAATGGACATGAAAAATGCTTTCAAAAATATATAGGAAATATTTGTTGTTCCAGGCAGCAAGGAGGCAGCAGGCAGGGCAGCAGGCAGGCAGGCAGGCAGAGAGATCAGGCAGCAGGCAGGCAGGCACGCAGGCAGGCAAGCAGGGAGGCAGGCAGGCAGGCTAAACCTATCGTACAATGGGACATGAAAAATGTCCAAAATATATGGAATTATTATGCTATTTGGCAGGCGCAGCAGCAGGCAGGCAACAGGCAGGCAGGCGGGCAGCGTATGCAGGCAGGAGGCAGGCGGCAGGCAGGCAGGCAGGCAGGCAGGCAGAGAAGGCAGGGCAGGCAGCAGGCAGGGCAGGCAGGCAGGGCAGGGCAGGAGTTAAGGCAGGCAGGAGCAGGGAAGGCAGGCAAGCAGGCAGGGCAGGAGTTCAGGCAGGGCAGGGCAGGCAGGACAGGCAGGCAGGCAGGCAGGCTAGGCAGGCAGGCAGGCAGGCAGGCAGGCAGGCAGGCAGGCAGTTCATTGAAATAACCACATATCGATGTTATATTTACTACTTAAGGTAAATCAAAAGTGTATTATTTTCACGGATTTTACTTCTTTTTCCCACTTTACTTTCTATAGAGCTATCGAATAGAAATTTCATGTATCAATACGTATGAACCCCAGAGTTCAAATCTGGTGTTTATTTCAAGATACCTCTTGATTTAAAGGTTTTTTGACTATTGGTTTTTTTATTTTGAAAAACTTTGCATAGAAACTGTGGGGGTGACTGCGTAGCATACAGGAGGCAATTTGGGTGACTTTAGATTTAAGAAAACTATTCGTAAAATAGGACATGAAAAATGTCCCAAAAATATATAGGAATATTTGTTATTCGCAGGACGGCAGGCAGGCAGGCAGGCAGGCAGGCTGGGAGGCAGGCTGGCAGGCAAGGAGGAAGGTAGGTAGGCAGGCAGGGAGGCAAAGCAAGGCAGGTAGCGGCAGGCAGCAGGCAGGAGGTAGGCAGGCAGGAGGGCAGGCAGGCAGGCAGAGGAGTAGCAGGCAGGCAGCAGGCAGGGCAGGCAGGGCAGGGAGCCAGGCAGGCAGGCAGGCAGACAGGCAAAGAATGGCTGACAGACTGGCATGTTGGTAGGGTATGCATGTAGGCAGAGCTGGCAGGGCAGGCTGGCAGGCAAGCAGGGAAGGTAGGCAAGGCAGGAAGGGAGGCAGGCAGGCAGGCAGGCAGGCAGGCAGGCAGGCAGGCAGGCAGGCAGGCAGGCAGGCAGGCAGGCAGGCAGGCAGGCAGGCAGGCAGGCAGGCAGGCAGGCTGAAACCTATTCGTAAAATGGGACATGAAAAATGTCCAAAAATATATAGGATTTTAAGGTTTTTTGACTATATGTTTTTTATATTAAAAAACTTTGAATAGAAACTGTAGGGGTGACTGCGTAGCATACAGGCGGCCCTCTGGGTGACTTTAGATTAAAGAAATTATCTACTGGTGCTGTGCAGTGCATGCCTCCGCTAAAATCTATTCGTAAAATGGGACATGGAAAATGTCCAAAAATTATAGGATATTTGTTATTCGCAGGCAGGCAGGCAGGCAGGCAGGCGGCGGGAGGCAGGCTGGTAGGCAAGCAGGAAGGCAGGCAGGCAGGCAGGCAGGCAGGCAGGACAGCAGGCATAACAGGCAGGCAGGCAGGCAGGCAGGCAGGCAGGCAGGCAGGCAGGCAGGCAGGCAGGCAGGCAGGCAGGCAGGCAGGCAGGCAGGCAGGCAGGCAGGCAGGCAGCAGGCAGGCAGGCAGGCAGCAGGCAGCAGGCAGGCAGGCAGCAGGCAGCAGGCAGGCAGGCTGGGGCAGGCTGGTAGGCAAGCGGAAGGTAGTAGGCTAGGCAGGGAGCAGGGCAGGCAGGTCAGGCGGCAGGCAGGCGGCAGCACAGCAAGCAGGCAGTGCAGTTAGGGCAGGCAGTCAGTTCATATGAACAATTACCACATATCTAACTGTTTATATTTTTACTATTTAAGGTTCATTGCAAAGTGTTATTTCACGATTTTACTATCTTTTTTTCCCATTTACCTTTCTATAATAGCTATCAAATAGAAATTCACTGTATCACATAACGTATGAACCCCAGAGTTCAAATCTGGTGTTTATTTCTTGATTTAAAGGTTTTTGACTATAGGTTTTTTTATTTTAAAAAACTTTGCATAGAAACTGTGGGGGTGACTGCGTAGCATACAGGAGGCAATTTGGGTGATTTAGATTTAAGAATCTATTCGTAAAATGGGAAATATTTGTTATTCGCAGGACGGCAGGCAGGCAGCAGGGCAGGCAGGACAGCAGGGCAGGCAGCAGCAGGCAGGCAGGCAGGCAGGCCAGGGCGGCAGGCAGGGCAGGCAGGCTGGGAGGCAGGCTGGCAGGCAAGCAGGAAGGTAGGTAGGCCGGCAGGGAGGCATGGAGGCAGGCAGGCAGGTAGGCAGGCAGGCAGGCAGGCAGGCAGGCAGGCAGGCAGGCAGGCAGGCAGGCAGGCAGGCAGGCAGGCAGGCAGGCAGGAGGCAAGCAGGCAGGTAGGCAGGCAGGCCAGGCGGCAGCAGGCAGGCGGCAGGCAGGGCAGGCAGAGCAGCAGGCAGGCGCAGGTAAGACCTATTCGCAAAAATGGACATGAAAATGTGCAAAAATGTATAGAAGGAAGGGTAGGTAGCAGGCAGCAGGCAGGCAGGCAGGCAGGCAGGCAGGCAGGCAGGTTAGGCAGGCAGGCAAGCAGCAGGAGGCAGACAGGCAGGACGCTAACCTATTCGTAAAATGGGAGATGTAAATGTAGGAAAAATTTATAGGAATAGGCAGGCAGGCAGGCAGGCAGGCAGGCAGGCAGGCAGGCAGGCAGGCAGGCAGGCAGGCAGGCAAGGCAGGCAGGCAGGTAAAAGCAGCAGGCAGGCAGGGCAGGCAGGCGCAGGCAGGAGGCAGGTAGGCAGGCAGGCAGGCAGGCAGGCCAGGCAGGCAGGCAGCAGGCAGCAGGCAGCAGGCAGCAGGCAGCAGGCAGCAGGCAGGGCAGGCAGGGAGGAGGCAGCCAGGGCAGGCAGGCAGGAGGCAGGGCGGCGGCAGGCAGGCAAGCAGGCTAAAACCTATTCGTAAAATGGGACAGAAAAAATATCCCAAAAAATAATTAGGGAATATTTGTTATTCGCAGGCAGGCAGGCAGGCAGGCAGCGCAGGCAGGCAGCAGGGCAGGCAGGCAGGCAGGCAGGCAGGCACGGAAGGCAGGACAGGGCGCAGGCAGGGCAGGCAGGCAGGGCAGGCAGGCAGGCAGGCAGCAGGCAGGCAGCAGGCAGGCAGGCAGGCAGGCAGGCAGGCAGCAGGCAGGCAGGCAGGCAGGCAGGCAGGCAGGCAGGCAGGAAGGCAGTCAGGCAGGAAGGCAGGCAGCCGGCATGCAAGGAGGCAGGCGTGGCAGGACAGGCTGGCAGAGCAAGCAGGAGGTAGGCAGGCAAGGCAGTTGAGGCCGGAGGCAGACAGGTCAAGTCATGGCAGGCAGGAGCAGGCAGGCAGCAGGGCAGGCAGGGCAGGCAGCAGGCAGGCTGAAACCTATTCGTTAAAACTGGGACATTGAAAATGTCCAAAAATACATAGAGATTTTAAGGTTTTTTTGAACTATATGTTTTTTATTATTAAAAAAACTTTGATTAGAAACTGTAAGGCGTGATGCAGGTGAGCATACAGGCGGCCCTCTGGGTGACTTTAGATTAAAGAAATTATCTACTGGTGCTGTGCAGTGCATGCCTCTGCTAAAATCTATTCGTTAAACGGGACATGGAACATGTCCCAAAAATATATAGGAATATTTGTTATTCGCAGGCAGGCAGGCAGGCAGAAGAGGCAGGCAGGCAGGCAGGCAGGCAGGCAGGCAGGCAGGCAGGCAGGCAGGCAGGCAGGCAGGCAGGCAGGCAGGCAGGCAGGCAGGCAGGCTAGATAGAAAAAGCACGACAGTCAGCAGTCAGGGCAGGGAAGGCAGGCAGGGAGGCAGGCAGGGAGGCAGGCAGGCAGGCAGCAGGCAGGCAGGCAGGCAGGGCAGGCTAAAACTATTCGTAAAATGGGACATGAAAAATGTCCCAAAAATAATAGGAATATGTGTTATTCCCAGAGAGGCAGGCATAGGCAGGCAGGCAGGCAGGCAGGCCATCAGGCAGACAGTAGGGGCAGGCAGGCGCAGGCAGGCAGGCAGGCAGGAAGCAGACAGGCAGGCAGGCAGGCAGGCAGGCAGGCAGGCAGGCAGGCAGGCAGGCAGGCAGGCAGGCAGGCAGGCAGGCAGGCTAAACCTATTCGTAAAATGGGACATGAAAAATGTCCAAAAATATATAGGATTTTAAGGTTTTTTGACAATATGTTTTTTATATTAAAAACTTTAATAGAAAACAAATTTTTGGTACTGCGTGGCATACAGGCGGCCCTCTGGGTGACTTTAGATTAAAGAAATTATCTACTGGTGCTGTGCAGTGCATGCCTCCGCTAAAATCTATTCGTTAAACGTTACATGGAACATGTCCCAAAAATATATAGGAGTATTTGTTATTCGCAGGCAGGCAGGCAGGCAGGCAGGCAGGCAGGCAGCAGGCAGGCAGGAGGCAGGCAGGCAGGCAGGCTAAAACCTATTCGTAAAATGGGACATGAAAAATGTCCCAAAAATATATAGGAATATGTGTTATTCCCAGAAGCAGGCAGGCAGGCAGGCAGGCAGGCAGGCAATCAGGCAGGGCAGGATGGCAAGGCAGGCAGGCAGGCAGGCAGGGCAGGCAGCAAGCAGGCCAGGAGGCAGGCAGCAGGCGGCAGCAGGCAGGCAGGCAGGCACGGAGGCAGGCAGGCAGTCGTAAAATGGGACATGAAAAATGTCCAAAAATATATTAGAAATATTTGTTGTTCGCAGGCAGCAGTAGGCAGGCAGGCAAGCGCAGGCAGGAGCAAGCCAAGCAGGGCAGGGCGAACAAGGCAGGCTAAAACCTATTCGTTAAAAATGGGACATGAAAATGTCCAAAAAATATATAGGATAGCAGGCAGCAGGCAGGCAGGCAGGCATGGCAGACAGGCAGGCAGGCTGGCAGGCGTATTTGAGGCAGGCAGGCAGGCAGGCAGGCAGGCGCAGGCAGCAGGCAGGAGGCAGGGCTGGTACGGCAGGCAGGCAGGCAGGCAGGCAGGCAGGCAGGCAGGCAGGCAGCGAAGTTAGGCAGGCTAGCAGGCAAGGCAGAAGAAAACAGGGCAGGCAGAGGCAGGTCAGGCAGGCAGGCAGGCAGGCCAGCAGGCAGGCAGGTAGGCAGGCAGGCAGGGCAGCAGGCAAGCAGCAGGCAGGCAGGCAGGCAGGAGGGCAGGCAGGGCAGGCAGGCAGCAGTTCTATTGAAATAACCAATATCGATGTATATTTACTATTTAAGTCATTACAAGTGTTTATTTCACGATTTTAACTTATTTCCTAGACCTTTCTATAATAGCTATCGAATAGAAATTCACTGTATAACATAAGTTGAAACCAGAGTTCAAATTGGAGTTAATTCAAGATACCTCTTGATTTAAAGGTTTTTGACTATTGGTTTTTTTATTTGTAAAACTTTGCATAGAAACGTGGGGGTGACTGCGTACATACAGGAAGGCATTTGGAGTGACTTAGAATTTTAGAAAAACTATTCGTAAATAGACATGAAACATGTCCCAAAAATATATAGGATCATTTCGTTAGGCAGGGACGCAGGCAGGCAGGCAGGCAGCAGGCTGGGAGCAGGCTTGGACACGGCCAAGGAGGAAGGTACGGTAGGCAGGCGAGGGGAGGCACGCAAGCAGGTAGGCAGGCAGGCAGGCAGGAGGCATGCAGGCAGCAGGAGGCAGGCATGGCAGGAGGCCGCGCAGGCAGGTAGGCAGGCAGGCAGGCAGGAGGCACGGCAAGCAGGTTCAGACAGTCTGGCAGGCAGTGTAATCTGGCAGCAGGCAGGCATGCAGGAGGCAGGCAGGCAAGGCAGCAGGCAGGCAGGCAGGCAGGCCAGGCAGCAGGCAGGCAGGCAGGCTGAAACCTATTCGTTCGTAAAATGGGTCATGAAAATGTCCCGAAAATATCATAGGAATAAGTTATTCGCAGGCAGGCAGCAGGCAGGCAGGCAGACAGGCAGGCAATCAGGCAGGCAGCAAGCAGGCAGGCAGGCAGGAGGCAGGCAGGCAGGCAGCAGGAGGCAGGCAGAACAGGCAGGCGCAGGCAGGGCAGGCAGGCAGGGCAGGCAGCAGGCAGGCAGCGTAGGCAGGAGCAGGCAGGGCAGGCAGGCATTCAGCAGCGCAGGCAGGCAGCAGGCAGGCAGGCAAGCACCTAGGCAGGAAAACTGGACAGGCAAAAATGCCAAAAAAAATATTGAAGAATATTTGTTGTTCGCAGGCAAGCAGGTAGGCAGGCAGGCAGGCAGGAGGAGGGCAGGGCAGGCAGGCAGGCAGGGCAGGCAGGCAGCAGGCAAGCAGGGAAGCATGTAGGCAGGCAGGCAGGCAGGCAGGCAGGCAGGCAGGCAGGCAGGCAGGCAGGCAGGCAGGCAGGCAGGCAGGCAGGCAGGCAAGCAGGCAGGCAGGCAGGCAGGCAGGCAGGCAGGCAGGCAGGCGGCAGGCAGACCGGGAGGCAGGCAGGCAGGCAGACAGGCAGGCAGGCAGGAAGGGCAGGCAGGCCGGCAAGGCAGGCAGGCAGGCGGGGCTCTGGGTGACTTTATATTAACAGAGCTAACAACCTATTTCTAATATGGGACATGAAAATGTCCAAAATATATAGGAATATTTGTTATTTCGCAGGCAGGCAGGCAGGCAGGCAGGCAGGCAGGCAGGCAGGCAGGCAGGCAGGGAGGCAGGCAGGCAGGCAGGCAGGCAGGCAGCAGGCAGGCAGGCAGGCAAGCAAGCAGGCAGGCAGGCAGGGAGCGGGCAGAACGGCAGACCACAGTGCCGACGGGCTCGTAGGCCGCCAGGCAAGGCAGCAGGCAGACAGGCAGGCAGGCAGGGGCAGGCAGGCAGGCAGCAAGGGCAGCAGGCAGGCTGGCAGGCAGGCAGGCTGACAGGTAGGCAGGCAGGCAGGCAGGCAAGGAGGTAGGCAGGCAGGCAGGAGGAAGAATTGTTATTCGCAGGCAGGCAGCAGGCAGGCAGGCAGCAGGAGGCAGGCAGGCAGGCAGCAGGTAGGCAGGCACAGGGCAGGCAAGGCAGGCTAAAACCTTTTTTGCCTGCATTTTTCATATCCCATTTTACTAATAGGTTTTAGCCTGCCTGCCTACCTGCCTGCCTGCCTGCCTGCCTGCCTGCCTACCTGCTTGCCTGCCTGCCTGCCTGCCGCAGACAGGAGGCAGGCAGGCAGGCAGGCAGGCAAGGAGGTAGGCAGGCAGGCAAGGGGCAGGCAGGCAGGCAGACAGGCAAGGAGGCAGGCAGGAAGGCAGGCAGGGCAGGCAGGCAGGCAGGCTAAAAACTATTCATAAAATGGGACATGAAAAATTATATAGGAATATTTGTTACTCGCAGGCAGGCAGTTAGGCAGGCAGGCAGGCAGGCAGGCAGGCAGGCAGGAAGGCAGGCAGGCAGGAGGGCAGGCAGGCAGGCAGGCATGCAAGCAGGCAGGCAGACAGGCAGGCAGGCAGGCAGGCAGGCAGGCAGCAGGCAGGCAGGCAGGCAGGCAAGCAGGGCAGGCAGCAGGCAGGCAGGGAGTGCAGCAGGCAGGCAGGCAGGCAGGCAGGCAGGCAGGCAGGCAGGCAGGCAGGCAGGCAGGCAGGCAAGCAAGCAGGCAGGCAGGCAGCAGGCAGGCAGGCAGGCAGGCAGCAGGCAGACCGGCAGCGCAGACCGGCAGGAAGGCAGGCAGGCAGACGGGCAGCAGGCAGGCAGGCAGGAGGCAGGCAGATTCGCAGGCAGGCAGCAGGCAGGCAGGCAGCAGGCATGGCAGGCAGGCAGGCGGGCAGGCAGGGCAGGTAGGGCAGGCAGGGCAGGCAGGCAAGGAGGATAGGCAGGCAGGCAAGAGGCAGACAGGGCAGCGCAGGCAGGCAGGCAGGCAGCAAGGAGGTAGGCAGGCAGGCAAGGGGGCAGGCAGGCAGGCAGACAGGCAAGGAGGCAGGCAGGAAGGCAGGCAGGCAGGCAGGCAGGGCAGGCTAAAAACTATTCATAAAATTGGACATGAAAAATATTATAGGATATTTGTGACTCGCAGAGGCAGAGCAGGCAGCAGGGCAGCAGGGAGGCAGGCAGCAGCAGCAGCAGGCAGGCAGGAGGGCAGGCAGGCAGGCAGGATGCAAGCAGGCAGGCAGACAGGGCAGGCAGGCAGGCAGGCAGGCAGGCAAAAAAAACTATTCAATAAAATGGGGACATGAAAAATATATAGTGTAGGAATATTTGTTTTACTCGCAGCAGGGCAGTTAGGCAGCAGGCAGGCAAGAGCAGGCAGGCAGGCAGCAGGCAGGCAGGCACAACGAAGGCAAGCAGGCAGGCAGACAGGCAGGAGGCAGGCAGGATGACAGGCAGGCAGGCAGACAGGCAGGAGGGCAGGCAGGGCAGGCTCAGGCAGGCAGACAGAAGGCAGGCAGGCAGGCAGGCAGGCAGGCAGGCAGGCAGGCAGGCAGGCAGGCAGGCAGGCAGGCAGGCAGGCAGGCAGGCAGGCAGGCAGGCAGCAAGAAGGCAGGCAGGCAGGCAGGCAGGCAGGCAGGCAGGCAGGCAGGCCGGCAGGCAGGCCGGCAGGCAGGCCGGCAGGCCGGCAGGCAGGCAGGAAGGCTAAAACCTATTCGTAAAATGGGACATGAAAAATGTCCCAAAAATATTATTATAAAATTCTTATTCGCAGGCCAAAGCAGGCAGTCAGGGCAGGCGGCAGGCATGCAGGCGGCAAGCAAGCAGGCAGGCAGACAGGCAGGCTTAAACTATTTGTTAAAAATGGGAATGAAAAATGTCCAAAAATTATAGGAATATTTTGTTTGGAAGGCAGGCAGGCAAGGCAGGCAGGCAGGGCAGCAAGTCTAGGTCAGGCAGGCAGGCAGGCAGGCGCAGGCAGGCAGGCAGGCGGCAGGCAGGAAGGCAGGGCAGGACGGCAGGCAGGACGGCAGGCAGGCAGGCAGGCAAGGGAGGCAGGCTGGCAGCAGGGCAGCAGCCAGGAAGGCAAGGCAGGCATGGCAGGACGGAGGCAGCGCAAGCAGACGGCAGGCAGGCAGGCTCAGGCAGGCAGGCAGGCAAGGCAGGCAGGCAGGCAGGCAGCAGGCAGGCAGGCCGAGCATACAGAAGGCCATTAGGCAGGCGCAGGCGCACCAGGCAAGCAGGAAAGCAAATTCAGAGCTGGCAAGGCAGGCAGCAGGCAGGCCAGGCAGGCTCAGGCGAAGCCCGCAGGCAGGCAGGCAGGCAGGCAGGCAGGCGGACAGGACAGGCAGGCAGGTCAGCAGGCAAGGCAGATAGGCAAGGCAGGCATGCAAGGCAGGCAGGCAGCAGGCAGGAGGAGGCTGCAGGCTTGAAGGCAGGCAGGATGGCAGGCAGGCAGGCAGGCAGGCAGGCAGGCAGGCAGGCAGGCAGGCAGGCAGGCAGGCAGGCAGGCAGGCAGGCAAGGCAGGCAAGGCAGGCAAGGCCAGGCAGGCGAGGCATGGCAGGCAGGCAGCAGGCAGGCAAGGCAGGAAGCAGGCAGGCAGGCAGGCACGGAGGCAGGCAGGCAGGCAGGGCAGGCTGGCAGGCAGCAGGCAGGCAGGAAGGTCATTCAGGCAGGCAGGCAGGACGGCAGGCAGGCAGCAGGAGGCAGGCAGGCAGGTCAGGCAAGGCAGGCAGGCAGAAAGCGTAGTGCAGGCAGGCAGGCAGGCAGGCCAGGCAGGCAGGCATAGAGGAAAGGCATTCAGGCAGGCAGGCAGGCCAGGCAGCAGCAGGAAGGCATCGGTTGGCGAGGTAGGCAGTGCAGGCAGCCAGGCAGTGCAGTCAGCCAGTAAAGGCGAGGCAGGCAGGCAGGCAGGCAGTTTAATGAAATAACCACATATCGATGTTTTATTTACTAATTAAGTTCATACAAAGTGTTCATTTCACGATTTTACTTCTATTTTTTTCCCATGTTACCATTCTATAATGGCTAATCCAAATGAAATGTCACTGATACAATAACGTCTGAATCCCCAGAGTTCAATCTGGGTGTTTATTTCAAGATAGCCTTCTTTGAGTAATGTTTTTTGAACTATAGCGTTTTTTATTTTAAAAACTTTGCGCTTAAACTATGGGGTTGATGCGTAGCTATGACAGGCGGCCTCTAGGGGACTTTATAATATATTAGGAAATATTTGTATTCGCAGGCAGGCCAGGCAGGCAGGCAGCAGGCAGGCAGCAGGCAGACAAGAACAGGCAAAAGGCAGCAGGCCAGTAAAGAAGTAAATCAGGAAAGAAATGAAGACAGGCAGGCAGCAGGCAGGCAGCAAGGCAGGCGGCAGGCAGGCAGCAGGCAGGCAGCTAGGGAGGCCAGGCAGAGAGGCAGCAGCAGGCAGGCAAGGCAGGCAGGCAGGCCAGGCAGGCAGGCAGGCAGCGGCAGGCAGTCAGGAAGGCAGGCAGGCAGGCGGCAGGCAGGCAGGCAAGGCAGGCAGGCAGCAGGCAGCAGGCAGGACAGGCAGGCAGGCAGCAGGCAGGCAGGCAAGGCATCCAGGCAGGCAGGCAGGCAGGCAGGCAGGCAGGCAGGCAGGCAGGCAGGCAGGCAGGCAGGCAGGCAGGCAGGCAGGCAGGCAGGCAGGCAGGCAGGCAGGCAGGCAGCAGGCAGGCAGGCAGGCAGGCAGGCAGGCAGGCAGGCAGGCAGGCAGGCAGGCAGGCAGGCAGGCAGGCAGGAAGTTCATTGAAATAACCACATATCGATGTTATTTTTACTATTTAAGTTCATACAAAGGGTTTATTTCACGATTTACTTCTTTTTTTAAATTTAGCTTTCTATAATAGCTATCAAATAGAAATTCACTGTATCACATAACGTATAAACCCCAGAGTTCAAATCTGGTGTTTATTTCAAGGTACCTCATGATTTAAAGTTTTTTTGACAATAGGTTTTTTATTTTAAAAAACTTTGCCTAGAAGCCATGGGGGTGACTGTGTAGCATACAGGCGGGCCTCTAGGTGACTTTATATTAAATAAATTATCTACTGGTGCTGTGCAGTGCATGCCTTCGCTAATCTCTTAATTGGTAACGGACAATAAAAATGTCCCAAAAATATATAAGGGAATATTTGTTATGGGCAGGCAAGGCAGGAAAGGCAGGCAGGCAGCAGCAGGCAGGGCAGGCATGCAGGCTCAGGCATAAGGCAGGCAGGCAGGCAGGCAGGCAGGAAGGCAGGAAGGCAGAAGGCAGGCAGGCAGGCAGGCAGGCAGGCAGGCAGGCAGGCAGGCAGGCAGGCAGGAGGCAGGCAGGGCAGGGGGTAGGCAAGGGTGGAGGCCTGCAGGGGGCGGGAAAGCATCAGGCAGCAGGCAGGCAGGCAGGCAGGCAGGAAGCAGGCAGGCAAGCAGGATTGCAGGCAGGCAGGCAGGCAAGGCGCAGGCAAGCAGGCAGGCACGGCAGGCAGGAAGGCGCTCTCGCCCTCGCTGCTAGGCAGGCAGGCAGCAGGCCAGGCGGCAGGCGAGGCAGGGAACGGAGGCAGGCAGGCAGGCAGGCAGGCAGGCAGGCAGGCAGGCAGGCAGGCAGGCAGGCAGGCAGGCAGGCAGGCAGGCAGGCAGGCAGGCAGGCAGGGAGGCAGGCAGGCAGGGAGGCGCAGGCAGGAAGGCAGGCCAGGCAGGCAAGGACGCAGGAAGGCAGCAGGACGCAAGGCTTGCAGGTAGCTGGCAGGGAGACAGACCAGGGCAGGAAGGCACGCAGCCGCCAGGCAAAGTGCGAGGCAGGCAGGCAGGCAGGCAGGCAGGCAGGCATACAGGAACATTCAAGGCAGGTCAGGCAGCAGCCAGGCAAGCAGGAAGTGCATTCAGGGCTGGCAAAGGCAGGCGGCTAGGCAGGCAGGCAGGCAGCAGGCAGGCAGGCAGGCAGGCAGGCAGCAGGCAAGCAGGCAGGCAGGCAGGCAGGCAAGGCAGGAGGCAGGCCAGGCAGCGCAGATAGGCAGGGCAGGCTAGGCAGGCAGGCAGGCAGGCATGGCAGCAGGAAGGCTGGCAGGCAGGAGGGCAGGCAGGCAGGCAGGCAGCAGGAAGGCAGGCAGGCAGAGTGCAGGCAGGCAGGCAGGCGGCAGGCAAAGGCAGGCAAGCAAGCAGGCAAGCAGGCAAGCAGCAGGCAAGGCAACGCAGGCAGGCCGGAAAGACAGGCAGGAAAGCAGGCAGGCAAACAGCTGACCGGCAGGCAGGCAGGCAGGCAGGCAGGCTGGCAGGATCAGGCCAGCAGGCAGGAAGGCATTCAGGCAGGCAGGCAGGCAGGCAGGCAGGCAGGCAGGCAGGCAGGCAGGCAGGCAGGCAGGCAGGCAGGCAGGCAGGCAGGCAGGCAGGCAGGCAGGCAGGCAGGCAGGCAGGCAGGCATAGAGGAAGGCATTCAGGCAGGCAGGCAGGCAGGCAGGCAAGCAGGAAGGCATTCAGGTTGGCAGGTAGGCAGGCAGGCAGGCAGGCAGGCAGTCAGGCAGAAAGGCAGGCAGGCAGGCAGGCAGGCAGTTCATTGAAATAACCACATATCGATGTTTTATTTACTATTTAAGTTCATACAACGTGTTTATTTCACGATTTCTTCTTTCCCATTTACATTTCTATAATGGCTATCAAATAGAATTTCCTGGTATCACATAACGTATGACCCCCAGAGTTACCAAATCTGGTGTTTTATTCAAGATACTCTGATGTAATGGTTTTTTGACTATAGGTTTTTTATTTTAAAAAACTTTGCCTTGAAACTATGGGGTGACTGCGTAGCATACAGGCGGGCCTCTAGGTGACTTTATAATATATAGGAATATTTGTTATTCGCAGGCAGGCAGGCAGGCAGGCAGGCAGGCAGGCAGGCAGGCAGCAGGCAGGCAGCGAAGGCAGGAAGGCAGGAAGGAGGAAGGCAGGAAGGCAGGCAGGCAGGCAGGCAGGCAGGCAGGCAGGCAGGCAGGCAGGCAGGCAGCGCAGGCCAGCAGGAGGCAGGCAGAGAGGCAGCAGCAGGCAGGCAGGTCAGGCAGGCAGGCAGGGCCAGGCGGCAGCAATGGCAGGCTAGGCAGGAAGGCAGGCAGCAGGCAGATAGGCAGGCAGGCAGGCAGGGCGGGCAGGCGGCCAGGCAGGCAGGCAGGCAAGGCAGGAGGCAGGCAGGCAGGCGGCAGGCAGGTCAGGCGAGCAAGCAGGCAAGTGCAGGCGGCAAGGCCAAGGTCAGCGCAGTGCAGGCCTGGCAGGCAGGCAGGCAGGCCGGCAGGACGGCAGGCAGGACGGCAGCCAGGCAGGGCAGGCCAGGCAGGCCGGCCTGGCAGTCAGGCGGCAAGCAGGCAGAAGGAAGGCAGGCATGCGCAGGACGGCAGGCAGGCAGGCAGGACGCAGGCAGGCAGGCAGGCAGGCAGGCAGCAGGCAGGCAGGCAGGCAGGCAGGCAGGCAGGCAGGCAGGCAGGCAGGCAGCAGGCAGGCAT
>JABUQX010058212.1:0-24411 GCA_015478945.1 Trachelipus rathkii | reverse complement strand
TTTTACTAAGTTTGCACTTTGATGACCCTTGAGTTTAAAATGATGAAATCCCTATGTACCCAAATTAATCCGTGGTTAAGACTAGTATGTATTTAATGTGAATTCTAATAACATTTATCAGTTTCCTAATAATTCTATAAAGATTAAAAAAGACAAATATATCGTTAACAAATATATATATAGTTTATATTTATTTATATATTATTATAATATCCTAATAACTTTTCATAATTATTTTATTCTACTTTAGAAACTATATTCATTCCTAAAACAAAATAAATTACCTTGATAATTTATATCTAGTATATTAATTTTATATATATATTGCTATATGATTATTGAATTATACTACTAGGTAGATGGCATATATTTTTCTACTTTAACAATATTCATAAAATATAATATAATTACATAATATCTCTATATAATATTTAATATAGGTGATATTATAATATTATTTTGCTAATATGTATCATAATTATGAATAATAATAGTACTATATATATAATTATATATATTAAATATATAATATAATATATAGCAAAAGATTATTATATAATATATAAATATACCCCCTAAGTTTTTAATTTTTTTAATTTTCAAATCTTTTCAATATATATAAAATAATAACCTTTACCACCTAAAACTACATCCTAACCTGTTCTTTGCCTCCTAGATTTACTACTTTTAGATTATAACTATATCATACCTCACATATATTTAGATCTTAATTTAGAGTCTATATGATATATTATTAGCTTTATTTATAATTATATTAATGTTATTATATCATTATACTGATAAGTTATTAGAGACTAATTCCATTATAGTATATATTTAATATTATAATAATTAGTTATATATAAGTATATAATAGTTAGATTAATAAATTTTCAAGTGATGGATCGAATAACCTAGCAAACCGCCAAAATGGCGAAGTCAAACCGCAACGATATTTTTTGACTTTTGTGGACTACTCAATCCCCCAATCATGCAACCCGGCAACCGCGTTGTCAGTTCGGTGCACACAAACTGCAACCGAAAATTTGTCACTGGTCTTCGGCAAACCGCAAAACCTTGCAACCGCAACCGCAAGCTGCGAGTGCAATAGGAAGTTATTTTCATTTATAATAATACTTCACTTTATGCTAAATCCAAACTACTCTCTCATCTCTTCTCTCTGCTCTCTCTCTGGCTCCTCTCTCTTCTCTTCTCCTCTCTCTCTCTCTTCTCCCTCTCTCTCTCTCTCTCTTCGACTCTCTCTCTCTCTCTCTTCTACTCTCTCTCTCTCTCTCCTCTCTCTCACTCTCTCTTCTCTTTAATTATATGATTTGATTTGTTTTATAAGATTGGTTTGTCTTCTATTCATCAAAATACTTCTTAAGAGTAGAGACATTAACTTAATCATAGTTTCTCGGGAAGAATACTCATCTCATCGATTTAAAAATGATATACCCTATATTGGAGATATTAAAGAGATTACCAAAAAGTTTAAAGCTTTCATATGCATTCGTTCCTCTATAAAACAAGCAATTTCCAATTTAATGCAGTTGTGTCATTTAAATCGTCTCTTCAACATACCCTTCCAAATCTTCAGAGGACTGAACGAAAAGGGAAAATTAAAAATCAGCGTTACAAACAACAAAATCACGACAAAGTTAACGCCTCGAAGATTTGACTATCACTTTGCGCACAAGTAAATCTTTCTTGTATTCCATACTCGTAAAGTATCTAGAGATGCTCGCATCTCCCTGATATAAAAGGAAATTCTTAACAACTTTTGAATAGTTGAAGGACGTTCAGGATAGATAATTAGCAAACACAAGTAAGGAACTTTAACTTGTTGTACTTTGTGTATATGGGAAAGGTAAAAGATAATAATCATTATACAATACATTTCCGGTAAACGAATTTAATAACCAAGGAAATTAAGCCATTAACATCCAACGCCAAAACTACTGCGTAAACCATAAATGCTTATTAAACATCAATAAGTGATGATGATGCAGAAATAGAGTTTCAAACCATGTCTAGAGAAATTAATGCAAAATTATCAAAAGAGATAAAAAAAAGGCTTAGATTTTCCCGCATGATGATCCTCTTAAATATGATGGGTGGTGAGGACGAATCATTTAGCTTCAAAGAGTGAACGATGATGGCTAAAGTGAAGGGGTAGGACTAGATTGGAAGTTGGGGAAGACGGTGCTGGAATAAATTTTAAGACGGAGAATAAGGATAAGATTTAACAAGAGTAAAATACATGAAAAACTTGTTTTATTTCCTTTAAACTTCTACACTATAGATTCGTCTAAAATTCAATAAACAAAACTCGAAACATAATAGTAGAGGAAGCACTGATTAGTCGGATATTCTATATTTCCACAGGGAGGGAGGATGGGAAAGTGGGATGCTTGTTGTAGCATTAGTACATGGTCTTGCCTTGTTCACACTCTGAGAACCTTGAAAACAGAGGCTAATTCACAATTAATCGCCTAAAAGAACTTTTAGAACATCTTTTCAAGGCGTGCTACCTAATAATAATAAATAATAAAAAATGTGAAATAATTAATAATGATAATAATAAAATAATAATCAATTAATAATAAAATATAATGAATACATAATAATAATTAATAAAATAATAAATAATAATAATAATCATAATAATAAAATTATAATTATAATAAATATATTATTTAGTTCATTCATTATCATTATTATATTAATTATATTATTATTTATATTATTATTATTATTATTATTATTATTATATATTATTTATTATTATTATTGATTAATTATCATAATTGATTATAATTATTATAAATTAGAATTTATTATCTTAGTTAGATAGTACTGTAGCTTAAGTTCAAAGTATAGTTACACTGAGTTAAGACAAAACATGGTTAGAATTTTTCTGTTGATGCGACAACCTGCAACCCCGCAACCGCAACCGGACAACGCGTTTGGTTGTAAAAAATTTTAAGTAAACCGCAAAAAAACCCGCAACCGCCGCTGTTAATGCAAAAAATTTCAAGCTTCGCTCTCATCACTATATATAATATATATTGTATATATATTATACTATAAAATGATATTATTTATATATTATTATATTACAAAATTTTATATATAATTAATTACGTAATTAATACATATTTTATATTATAGTTATATATATATGTAGATGTATTTCTAAATAATAGAGAAGCAGGTTAACCTAAATGCAAAATTTGTAGTATATATATATATATTATATATATTATATATATTATTATATATATATATATTATATAGTATATAAATTTGCTATACTCCAAAAAAATGTTTTTGGAGAAAAGTGAATAAAATAACCCCTCTTCTTTTTTTAAATTAAATTGTTGTTTTTGTTTAGTGCTTTATATAAATATAATTCTTGGTTACATAAACCGAGGCGTCATAATGATGTCATATGTTATGAGTTACCACATAGGTTTACTCAGTCCCTAGTAGATTAAGACTCGATACATCTTTAAATAGATGCCAAAACCATGAATCATGATACTTTATATATTTTTTTAATATATCAATACCTTCCCTAGTCACATACGTAGATATATCTCTTTCAGCTGTAGCAAATTCTTTACGGTAAGGTTTGTCACAGTAAATAGATTCATCCCATTCCCCGGCGCCATGATGTGTCACATTAATGGCCGGCGGCTTATTCCATCGGACAGAGCCAAGATGATGGTTATCACCCATTCCTTATCGCGCTTATCCCGAGTACGTTACTACATTGATATGTATATATTGTCCTATACTATTATAAAAACTACATATTAATATTATATATAATATTTAGATATATATATAATTACTTTCGATATTAAATATATAGTATTAATTCTATTATTATAGTAATATTGGCTAAAATATCCTATAGTCATTACATATTCACATAAAATTGTTAAGATTACAGACGGAGTTTCATTCACTTCGAATATGATAAGTATTGGCACTATATGTCAATTCTCTTAATTTAATGGAGAAAATTGAACTAACATTATTCGTAATAAGAAATCCACAAAATCTTCATTGACATCTCAAATAAATCAACCATGTGTTCTTTTTTAGTTTTTATAATGCATAGGATGAACACTGTCCTATGTTTAGTTTATTACTCATAATGCAACTCTTATACAAATAATAATTTATACACGGCAACCAAAATACTGTGGACAAAAATATTTTATAAACCTACTATATAATATAATATATACAACAACAGTAATGAGGCATATATGATATGTATAGTATTACATATGTATACTAACATGGCGTTTGTGCAGGTGGTATTTTTCAAGTTTAGGAGCGAGGTGGGAAGTGTGGCAAAGGCTATTGAACTGATAATTATTTCTAATATACATATTTCTTTCATTAAGGATGTAGTTCTGGTGTAATTTGTTCATACTTTTGAATTGAACTTTAAATAGTCTCCAAGATATCTAATCTTGGGCAAGGTCAGTTACTAATACTATACAATTATAAATTGCTACCATAATAATCGCCATAGTAATTATAATATGTATTAGTTATAGCTATTATTATTATTAAGTAAATTATAATAATTTATATATATAGTTTATATATTATTATAATTATATAATATATATAATATTATATCTATATATTAATATACTATTATTATATGATAATTATACTATATTATTAAATTACGACCCACTAATTATATTACTTACCGATAGACATACTACATAGAAAGCGTTGTCTCTAAGTCTGAAATTACTATCAGGGCGATAATATATTTTATGGCGGTTATATAATATAATGTAAATTGCCTATATAAGTGATTAATTTTTCTATTAGGTATATAATATCAGAGTATTTCTTCTTTAGCTATTATGTTACTCCTTTCTGTGTAATATTAATATACTTCTAACATGTTGTTTATCAATTGCTTAATGATGGAGCCTCATAGTAATCCATTCATTATTTGTATATATTAATATAAAATTATTTATAATTATCATTGGCCATATAATCAGTGTTATTATTGTTAGCACGTCATCCTCGTAATCAAGAATATCATACGATATCTCTTATATATCAGTTGGATATGTGTTATTATATATATCTGATACAATTAGTGAAGCACTTTATTCCAAGACGCCACTATACATGTAATTGCGATACCAAAAGTTCATCTACCGAGCACTTAGCCCTGAGTATTTCTCGAGCGGAGATACTGTCTGAAATGTATAGCTAGTGTGATTCTTGAGATCAGTAAAAAGGCGAAACACCAGACTCACGTTAGGAACATTACAACTTCCGCCGTGATTATCTAGGAGAAAACCCAAAACGAACCAGAGACATACCATTTAAATGATACTATTAAAAGTACATGTACCTTAGGGCAGTATGGTTTAATATACGGGGTATACATAGTGATTCGTTATTGAATTGTGTGTCGGTTAGATCTATACCGAAATTTGTATCGTATCTTTTTATTCAGCAGTTGCTTTTGCTCTACAAAATTAACAACTTAATCGTATAACGTCGCGGTATAAGGAGCACATGCGTATTCTTCAGATGGCTAGAGTAAGGGCCTTTAGGGATGATGTGGTACAGATTTTTATATATTTATCTCCAAGTGTATAGGATGAAGAGAGGTGGGCTCTAAAAGTTGCCCCCCTTGTAATGTAGCAAGTACCACCCTGAGGCCTACGCCGCCATTGTTTTGTAGTATATTAATATTATGTTATTGAATAAAAGCTATGTGGGAAAAAGGAAGAAAGCATACATGACGCCCACTACTAGACGAGACTCACTGGTTAAATTGATTTGTAAATGTGGATAGGTAGGAAAATAATAAATTAATAATATATTAGAACTCACTCAGTGATATATAGTACTATATAATATTAAAAATTATATATATATACATATTAACTACAAACCTAGTAAAGTATCTGAGTTATTATATTGTAAAATAAAGTAAGTGTGAGTAATTTAAAAATATATATTAAATGGATGAAATCTTTGCAGCTTTAAAATAAAGACATAGGAAAATATGACTGTAATGTTTTTGGGTGATAATATAAGTCTTGCAGTATATTCCGATGCCTGCTTGTTCGGATAAGTCCCCCAGAAAGAGAACGGGTGGATGGACTTTTTTCATATTTTTAAGTCACTCTCTGGGTGGAAGTAGATATTAATCATTTTATATTATTTTTAGCAGAAGCAATGTTAGGTCAAGTCTATGTTAGAGAATTTTTATCTTAGAGAATTATAGTTAGGCAAAATCTAGAGAGAAAAACTATGTGAGTCATTCATAAATTTTACAAGTAGCTTAATAGAGCTTCATTTTCCCGGATATATCAATTTAGCAATGGTTGAATAAAGCAATATAATGAATTATTAACCTAAGATATGTTGTGCCAAGATCTGGTTAAATCTCCAGTGAAGAGAGTATGTAGTATAATTAATAACTTATATATAATTAAGTGTACATATGAGTATTATTTATGTATAGTGAAAGAGCATAAGTTTATGATATATGTACTAATATAGGGTGTGGAGTTACGCTCTCTAAAATAACTAATATTTATACCGACACTCCCGGTACTCCGACTCCGACCCTAGTAATATACTTTCTAGTTACATATATATCTATATACCACCTCTTTATATATATATAACTATAAAAATTATATATCTACGACTCCAATCATACTTATACGACTCTACGTAAACTTATACTCAGTATACTCTCATATTATTTAATAAAATATAATATATTAATTTATAACCGGTAACTCCTTTTCCCTCTCTTCTATTCTATTTTAATAATAATAATATTTATACCTTAAAGACTTCTCGTAACTTACCTTAGAACTCGATACTAATCTACGTAAATACTATCCAACTTCTTATGTTTAAAATGTAAATTTATTTAATTTATATCTGTCTCTGACTCTTATTATAGAGCGTGGATCACGACTACTCCGAGATTTACTTTCCTCTCCACGTCTATTCACCAATGAGGCGTACTGCTAATAACCTCTGAGCTCTGTTCCAGTACATCATCGTCCTTCTCGCAAAACCACTCTCCCTCCCAAAAAATTCTGACCTCGGCGCAAATGCACTCCTCCGCAATCGTCCGAACTAGCTACCATGGACTATCCCAACACTTAACGCCTCTTAACCAACAGGATTAGTAGTCTTGATACTCCTGGTTTTCTATATTCTTAAAAACACTACATCAATATTAATACATTAACCTACCTAATCTATAATTCGTTATACTTCCACCGAACTCTGATGACTTCTTCTTAAATTACCGTCATCTGACTGCCTGACTCAGGCCAGCATCCCTACTGGTTTTGTGCTCTAATTGGCCACTAGGATAATAATTACCCCACACAAATGATTAGAATTAATGTCCTTTAACAAGTTGTAAGGACCAGTGCCGTCGTCATAAGTGAATGATAGTCTCTAGTGGTATGGATAATTGTTGAGTGTTAAATACATTTCTCCCACTAATATATGGTACTCGAAGTATTGTTACAACGGATAAGAATAGTGTAAGGGACTTTCTTGTGTCAACTTAGGGGTCATATGTTCTATTTAATATTTTTCCATATATATATATTAGAATATAGTATATGTGTTATTTATATATTAATTATATATATATACTATATATATAAGGAATAATTATATATCAATAATATAAATATAAATATTAAATATTATTATTAATTAATATAATATTAAATTAATATAATATATATATAATATATAGTAATATAGTAATTTAATTATAATATATTTAATATATATATATAATTATAATATTAATTATATAATTGAAAAAATGAGTAAGATACTCGTACTTTTAAAGTTACTGTATAATATATGATAATAATAATGGATATATAATTATAAAATATTATATAATTATAATACTATATATTGTTGATGTGATGTGTGTAGTTGATGTTTAGTTTGTGTTAGTGCTTAGCTGTGTGTTATAGTTGAACTAAGAAGGCCCTAACTTACACGTCCTTATCGTCTGATTGTACCTGTGACTCGGACTTAAAATCTTTACTGGCTTAGATTGGTAAGGTGACAAGGCCCAACACGCGCGCTACACTGAAATATACGCCATTTGACTCCAAAGAACCCAAATTAGTAATTGCACCTTGACGGTCCATTCAGTTAATCTTTACACGGTGAGGAGATGCGTATAAATGTTAACAATTATATTATATATTATATATATATTATAAATATTATATATATATAATATTATATTATATTAGTAATTTTGCGATGATTGTAATGATATATATATAATATATAATATTATATATATATATATATATATTATATATATATAATATAGATATAAGCTATTATATATATATATATATATATAATATATATCACGTTATTTCTTCCATCAAGAAAGCTTATAGGAGGTTATACGTTGTTTGTATGGCGATTCCAATTAAGCTTAATGCACTTATGATCCGTTTTGCTTTACTGTATACTTTCTAAATATAAATTAAAGCATTTGAAGAATACGAGGATAAAGGAATACCAGTTAAAAGAAAACTTCCTCAGCTTCTAAAAAAAAAGAGTTCTTAATGTTATGAAGGAAAGATTTAGCACGTACGCGCGATGAAGTAAATGAAGCAATGAGTTAGAATTTCAAAAGATTTTTGAAGAGAGAGGTATTCTTTCTATTGATGAATAGTCTGACTGTTCTTATTATAGTGGTGATCGCGAAGATCATAGTAGATAAATTTTTATTTGATGTAATATAGAAGTAGAGAAGGAAGAGCTGGGGGACGCACAAGACCCTTGCGACTACAAGTGTGATTTGCAGAGATGGGAGAGGTAATCAAATCCAAATATGAATATCTGAGAATTAAGATAGAATAGGATCTTGTGCACAGGGCGGGAGCGTATATTGTCCCGATGGTACTGTGCTAGATGTTATTCACCAATTCCTCTATAATTTTTATATCTAATATTTCAACTGATGATTTCAAAATCATAACGTTATCAAAATGACCACTTACTTGGTTGCTTTTCGTATTTATTCGCTGTTCGGTGCTTTAATTTTAAAATAAACAATATATATTTTTAGCGAGCGCAGGCGAATAGTTCATATGGATGGTTAACGGCTCTGTTGTTGTAGAGCCTAACTAAATGTTTTCCCTCCTTTTGGTCTGCAGAAAATAACCGAGGTGGCAGGGAGAGAAGAAGGTGAAGCAGTCGTGTAATGTGAGAGGATATGACCTTAGTGGAGAAAGAGTATTTGAAGATTATGTAATTTTATAAAGCTAGCTACTCAACTAAGAAACTCATTTCAACAATAGGCCTGTCTTGTTTGATCTTTGTTCCAGAATGTGGCTAAGTGGCAATTGTTTACTTCGTATTACATTCTCAATATTTACACATATTCATATTTCTCATACATCAACTTTTTACCAAATCGCATATTGATCTTCATCCTCGTCTTCTCTTTTATATTAGGACATTGTCCTCCTCTAGATAAGGAACGTTTGTCCTAGCCTTTATAGATATCATCATACAATAAGATTATCTATTAAGAGGAGCGTTTTAACTCGTAATGCTCTTTATCTAGTATCGTAATCCTAACCACTTAAAGCGATACACACAACCTACAGCCGTACTAACACATCACATACACTAACACATAATACACTACAACACACGACACACACACAACACTCTACTTTAATTATGTCTCGTCATCTTAATCATCTCATCTGATCCTCAAAACTTAAAACTCGCTGATGCTCATTATACCTTATTCATTAAGTAGTGTCTACTTTTGATTTAAATAAGTTTTAGGGTCTCTTACTTCTTAGTCATAATGTGAGTATGATCTGAATGCATATATTTTAAATCTGTATAGATATTGTGGAAAGTGGATGTTATCCAACTCTTTTTTGGATTTTAATTCTTTATGTTCTTTGACCTTTACTTCCAGTGGTTCCTTACTAAAAAATATTCTTCTCTCCCCTCTATCATTTTATACAGTAAACGATTATATATATATATATATAATAATATAATATTAATATATAATATATATGTATTATAATTAATATATTATATATAATATAATAATTAATATTATTAATTAATATATTATATATAGTATATAATATTATTAATTAAATAATAATAATAATATTATAATATATTAGTAATTAATTATTAATTATATGTATATATATATATTAATATATATATATATATATATATATATATATATATATATATATTTATATATATATATATTTATATTATATATATATATTAATAATATATATATATATATATATTTAATACTATTATAATATATATATATATATATTAAATATATATTATTATATAAATATATATTAATATATAATTAATTATATAATAATATGAATATTAATTAACATAATATATATATATATATAGTATATAACCTTATACAAATAATTATAAATCATGTATATAATATATATTATATATTATATATTTAATTAATATATTATTATATATATATTAATTATTAATTTATTAATAGTAATATATTATATACTATTTTAATAATATTATATATATATATATATATATATAATATATTAATATTAATATATATATAATAGTATTATAATTAATATTTGCGTGTGTGTGTGTGTGTATGAAAATGGTAACTTTGATATGATAATGTGATCTTGTGGCGTTTATCAATATACACCTATTGTAGTACCTTACTTATTTTCTTAATTTTATCGTATATACCTCAAAGTAAAATAATTAATCACTTCTATAATGGAATGTTCGTCATTGGCAACTCGATGAAACCGCCATAGTCCGCATTTGGCGTCCTCAAAATGGCTGTATTTAGTGAGGTGAACTTTTCAAGAAATAACAATAAAGTCATTATTAATATAATATATATATATACTATTAATTTATCAGTTATATTTTTAAATATTACACCTTATAAATATATATATAATAAAGTACCTATTTTATATTTATTATCTAATTACTTTTATATATATATATCTTAATATTATAATAATATATATATATATATATATATATAATATTAATATATATTAATATATATATATATATATATATATAATAATATATATATTATTAATATATATATTATAAATAGTTAATTAATATATATATAATATATATTATAATTATATATATATTAATTAATTAATTTATGTGTGTGTAATGTGTTGATAGTGTGTACTGTCATGTGATATATATTGTGTTTAGTGTGTGAGGGAGCGTTTAGCGCGTTCTAAAATGATTGATTAGCTACATACCCATTAGGGTGTAGGGTATATGGGTAATATCTTTTTAGAGGTTGATTCAGCTGTCAACTTCTTGTGGTGTTTATAAGGTTCGTCCTTTCCTGCCTCCTCTTACATTTTAATATCTTTTCTAATATTAGAAGTGTTTAATGGTTTTTAAAATTGTCTTCTCTTTTCACTTCAATACAATCCCACACATCCCACCATGCTACGTCAACTCAAATTATATTACACACTCTTTATTTGCAAATCACTAAAAGACAAGTGACACAGTCTCCGTCAAAAATTCATAAGAGGGCCGAGTCTATCTAATTATTAATTCATATCCTCATTCCACCCTTCCTATATCAATCATATATTTATTTACTTGAGATATGACCTTCCTCCGTTTACGTTGGGTTTATATGGATGCTGCCACTAGAGTCACCGAATTTGTTCTAGTATTCACTGATATAGTTCTCTATTTAATTTTACTGATACATTCGCGTCTATTATATATATATAATAATTTTCAAATTGTAATATATTACTTAATTACTAAACGCTGATGTTTTTGAGTCGAATATGGTAGAAAATACACCCTATTATGCTTCCTCTTTCTTTCTATATTCATGGGCGGTTGTTGTTCGTGCGTTCCTGTTTCTCTAATTTGGAGTTCTGAATTTTCTTTCTTATGACATTATGTCACAACCTCTTTTGCTAGTCTAAGAATAAATTCATATGATATGTTTATTTATCTTTTAACACTACTGACTATCCTTCTACTTTCTCTGAAAACATCATGTTTTGCTGATTTCACTGATAGCCACTACCAATTAGTTTTTCTACTGCTCAAAACATAGATTGTAAAGTTGAATTCCACTTTTCTATCCAAAACAACCTTGAAAGAATGATGCAGCTCCCTTCCCCTATCCTTTGTTTTAGATCTTTTCTTAACTTTCAATCCCTCTCTTTTCCTGTAAAACTCTTTCAGACTCCGAGTTCTTCCGATTACATTCTTTTCTCAGTATCCTTTTCCATCTCTTCAAGTCTTCTGCAAGGAAAGACCACGACTATGGTGAGAAAACTTTTGTCATCGGTACTGCAACCTCTCGAACTTCTTTGACTTCCTTTCAGATAATACTGTTTTGGTGGAAGGATTCCATTGAAGTGTACAGAGAGCATAACCGGAGTGATTTTCTCGGGCATGAAAGAAACATTCTTTTCTCTTCACCTAACACTAATAACCTAGGTTAAAATCTGCTTGTTATCGTGCTATTCCTGGCAAAAATATCGCCTTCAAAAATTACTCTAATTTTGCAACTAGTACCTTATGCTTCTTTTACTTCATCGTGGAATCTTGGAAATTCTATTGCCCGTAGAGATAAAAATTTATTAGTTCGAAGAAAGTGTAGTAACTTTTTGATAGGAATAAGTAGGGAAGCTCTATGGCAGGTCGTTGTGCATGTGGTGGTTGTGGTGGTAGATTTCTGCAATGGCAAAAATAAAAGTAGTATGAGATGTGAGGCGTGGTAAGAAATAAATGGTGACTCAAAGTGTGATTGGTTTAGTATAAGAGCGGAGTGACAGGGTTGTGCTACTGTCTCCTTGTTTATTCATTTACAGCGATGGGGTTATGAAAGAATTAGAGGTGGGTGGCAGGAACATGGTAGTATAGAATGACTGGAGAATCGGAGATGATGTGGGGTACCTTACCTTATTATATAGCGCATGATTTGGTTCTTATGTGGCGAATCTGCAGAGGAGTTTGAGAAGTCATTGATAGAAGGATTGTCGGTGTGTAACAATGGAGAGGCTATTGGAAATAAACGTAAGATAAGAGTAAAGGTTCATGGCCTTGTGAGTTGAGGATGCCCTCAGTGTGAAGTTATGTTAGCAGGTGAGCAGCGTGGAACAAGTGTCTGAGTTAAATATTAGGGTATGTTTAAAATATTAGGAAATTTTTCAGAGCCATGTAGTAGGAAAGGTTTGTGATGGCAGGAAGGTGGCTGGGGCAATTTAATTCGTTGATGAATGTAAAAGGACTAAGTCCTGGAGTCGTAGGGTCTTTGCATGAGGGATGGTGTTACCTGTTTATTGTATAGTAGTGAGCTAATGGATCTGGAATAAGAAGCTATGATCTAAGTTCAAATGTTTGCATGAGACAATCGTAGCGGGCGTGCTAGGTGTGAAAAGGAATGATAAAATGAGGGATGAACACATTAGGAAGTTGTGTGTGTGAAGAAAGGGGTAACGAAGAGAATAAATGAAATATGTATGAGATGGTATTGTTACATGTTGGAAGGATGGACATGATAGTGGTTGGACTAAGGCGGGTAGTGGTGAGATGTTGTTGCAGAACCGAACACGGCTGGGAGACCAAAGAAAAAATGAGATTGAGTCAAGATAAAGGAAATGTTATGCAGGAGAAGGAAAATGTAAGTTTGCAGAGGCGAGAGAAGAAATGTGCATGATAAGAAGGCGGTTATGTAAGGGTATATGGTGTGCCCAACCTGGAGCCAGGGCGAATGAACCCTACACTTGACGAGCTTACCATAGTGCATCCGGCGCATCCCTGAGCTCTGGGTGGATTTCTGATTTGCAGACGAGTTCTTACTACATTAATGGTACAGACGGGCCGGTAAGGCTGTTTTTTTCGACTTTTGTCATTTGCTCTTACTGCTTTCTTTTCCCGATGACCATGTAACGCACACTTTTACAACCAATCTTGGGAAAAAAAGGGTAGATGCAAGACAGGTACTATATATAGGCCTTAGTATATATATCATTTGTATATCATATATAGTATATATTATATATATATATATATATATATATATATATATATACTATGTAATATTATATATATATATATATATATTATAACTATAATCCTGTATATGGGACAATGTCGGCGACGGAGATTGGTTGCTAGGGGAGGAGGAGGACGATTTTGAAATGGCATATTGGCGGGCGATATTGCTCTGGTATAGCAAGAGACAGAGGAGGACTGGACAGAGAGTTCCTGATCAATTGGGAGAGGGTGCTGCGAACGGAGGGACTTGAGATGAATATGAGCAAGACTGAAGTGATGAAGATAGCGAGTATAGGAGAGAACTATAACATAGAAATCGGGGGAAAGAATAAAAATGCGAGGAACTTTAAGTATTTGGGAGTTACGGTAATACGCTGGAATGATTGAAGGGTCGAATGAGGAAAGAATAATGAAATACTCTAGAAGTGTAGATTGGTAGTCATGATATCCCTTGCTGAGAAAACAACAATGTGAACGAGAGCAGGCTTTAAAACACTTATTATACTACCAACGGATTTGGACCGGTATTTTGTTTGGGTAGAGTCGTGGACACTTACACCTAGAACAAGGAGATAAGTCGTGGCGGCTGAGATGAGGGTGTTTGAGGTTGATAGTGGGGTGACCAGAAGAGAGAGACAGAAGGAATACTGAGTACTTAAAGAGAGTTGGGGGTCGGGAGGTGGAGGATCTATCGAGAGACAACAACTCGACATGGTATGGGACAACAATCAGAGAGGATGGGATGAAGATAGATACCCGGCCATTTATGATGGCAAGCCTGGCAGGATAGCAAGACCGCAGGGGACGACAAGGAGATGGAGGATGGAGGTGGCGGCGGCTGTTGCGAAGAGGGGATGGACGCTGATCTGGTGGCAGGAACCATCGGACTGTTACGAAGAGAGGTCTGTGGAGAGCATTGGCAACACACAGGGGTGACCCTACACGGAAGGCGCGCTTGGTGAGAGAAGGTGCAGAAATATATATATATATATATATAATATATAGTATTATATAATTATATCTATATATTTATATATATATATATATATATCATATATATATATATATATATATATATATATATTATATATATACTATATATATATATATATATTATAATATATAATATATATTATATATATATCTCATGTACCTGTAAAGTTGCAGTGCGATGTTAGCTAATTCGTCATTTCTAATTCTCTTCCAATGGCAAAAAGTCGATTTCTAAGACGCCATATCTTAATTGAATCTAAGTCTTCCAGTTGATAATACCTATACCAAAAGTACTACTAACAGTAAAAGCAAGAAATTTCAAAATGTTACACGGCTAATAATAGTTTAAAGCAAGGCTTGTTGTAAGATTTCAGTCCCTTACAATAACACACCGAAATCACACGTTAAAGTCATTACACTGAAAATGGTAATGTATCAAAACAATGTTGGCCTACAAGATAATATAATATAAGTGAAAGGGTAGGAAATGAGAAAAAAAAAAAATTTTTTCTGCAAGGAATTTTTCTTTAGTTTTAAAATTACAACTACATCAGTTTCTTTTTACTCAAAGCCGAAAATCTTACTAAAGATTCAAAACAAAACACAATTCTGATCTGGAACCGAATACTTGTCTATACAAGAATAGCAGCAAACAATAAAACGCACCTGCATTATATGCTTCAAATGATAACAGTCTTCGAGTTGCAGTTCGGTCGAGTTAGAGTTCAGTTGTTTGCAATTTGCAAATTAGAGCAAGCTTTTGTCCAGTGGCCAACGAAACCAAATACTGGGCGAAGTATTAACTAAAACACTAGGCTCACTACAGTGCTGGCAACTTGAAGAATTCTTAACCATTAGTCTTCATAAATCCATAAGCAAAATAACTTCATAAAAAGTTCGTGATATGATTTGTGCTCTTCCTCAACTTTACTAAGTATATATATATATATTATAAAAATTATTATATATATATATATATATATATCTTATATATATTAAATTATATATATATATATCTATATATATATAAATATATAAGTATATACTATATATATATATATATATTATTTATTATATAATTATAATATAATTATATATATATATAAAATACCGACTTTAATATATATATATATCTATATATATATAATAATATATATAGATATAATATATAAATTATTATATAAGAGTTAAAAATTGGAAAATGAAAGAATGAATAATTCTATTAGGTTTTATGGGAATCTGCGAACGTCGTATGAATAGGATCAATAAGCGGAAAGCTTATGGAGGTAGTTAAGTGATATATGTTTGGTGGGATGGCTCTGAATGGAAAAAATAATAGATGAAGATAGCTGAGCGTGTTAAAGAATAAAAATAGGCGTCAAAAGGGTATTGGTCTTAAAATTAATGCAGAACTTTGAGGCAGGTTGTGATGATCTCCTTAGTAATTCAAATTAACATATTGGCATGCGGTTAATAGAACGAATTAGAACCATGGCTGACGGTCCCGCAGGGATGGTGTATAGAATGAGGCGAGAATAGAAGAAGTGAATGGGTGCGCAACCTTATATATAGAGGATGATTGTATTTCTGAAAAATGTGGCGAATCTGAAAAGAGATTTGACAAAAAGAGGATTGTAAGAAGAGAAACTAATTGGAACAAGTTTCAGTGAAATGTCAAAGGATTTTTGAAGTAAAGAAATAGATAAGAGAACAGTAAATAGCAGAGGGACAAGTCTACTCAGATAAGAATTATATGTTGATATGGAGCTATAGCGAACCAAAAGTATTCTGTAATTATAAAATATTTAGAGAAAATATCATTGACTGAAAGGGAAAATAAAAAAATAGAATGGAAATGAACCAGAGATAAGTAAAATAAGAAAGTGTATGAATAGGGAAACAAATAAAAATTTAAAGTTGAGATGAGTATATTAAAAAATCATTAAGATTGAATATAACAGGATATCAAGTGTTCAAAGTAAATAAGCGACAATAGAAGGACATAACATGAGGGCTAATGTCATGATTAACTGTGTTAAATGACAAAAAAATTATTATCATATGAGGAACCTATGCGTCTGGAAATAAAAGAGGATAATAGAATTAAGTACAAATGTGTTTTTTCAATTATTAAGGGCGTGTTATTGACAGTGAGTACGAAAAGCAAAAAATATTAATTAATGTTTAGGACATGAAACTTCATTTAGAGAGTTGTGTGCGTCGGAGGTAAAGGCTGTAATGAGAGCAATAAATGACAGTCTGATTAGATGGTTTGTCATGTGAAAGGACAGGTAGAACACTCTTAGGTCGGTTGTTCAAGCGGTATTATTAGGGGTGCGTGTGCTGGCAATCGACAGGCTGGGAGACCGAAAAAAAGGTGGATTAAGTCTGTAAGAGAATGTCTGGAACACAAGAATTATGAGATTGGCAGGCAAGGCGAGAAGTAAAGGATGCATTAAGAGGATGTGAATGGCAGTTTGTGAGAGGGGTTTATGGATTGTGGTCCACCTGGCGCAGGGTAACTCTTACACTGACAAAAATATGCCATTAGTGAGCGGTCTGCTCTCTGTGTCCCGTGAAAGCTCGAGGCGGTGGAACTCTTCTGACTGCCGATAAGTTCTTACTAAATTGGTTTACGAGGGGCGGCAAGGCTGGGCTTGCTATTTTTCTTCTTTTCGACTTACATTCTTCTACTACTTTTCTGTTGCTGGTGCATGCACACACTTACCCCCAGTCTTGTGGGAAAAAAGGTAGCAATGATTGATGATGACTGATAGTATTATAAGTTGCAGTTTGCAAAATAAGACGACTATGCCTGATTGAAAACTTACCTTCTAACTATTTGGGGACAGATCTATAATTCTGAAAAAACTATAAACGCCTGGAGCCTTCCAACACATTGTTTACAAGTTGTTAATCGCTGCAGCACTTCTTCTCCTTTTGCCACGAAAAATTGCTCAAGTGGGCTTTGTCTGTTCCACCTTTTTTCAAAACTACATAAAATTTAAAATAACTTCTTTAGCTCAAAATTCAATCACCAAAAACAATACGTTGTATACACAATTATTGTCAAAAACTTCTAACTGATTTTCATTGGCAAATCTTTATATTTACAAAGAACTAAAAAAAAAGTAATAATTAATACAATCTGAAATATTGACTGTTTTTTCACTTATACCACTAGCTCCCCATACCTTCACTATAGTAAGCTACACAAGTCTGAAATACAAGAAATGATACTGTTATATGATTACAAAATGACAAAACTACTGTATGGTATGTTCAAATATATGTTATTACTCTAAATAAACAGTAGCATTACTGTTACTATAGCCATAAATACAACAAATAAGTATCTAGGTACGTTTTCCCAATGGCCCCAGTCAACACAAATGCTATACAAGCTTTTATTACAAAAATCATTTTAATGGTTTATAATTATTCCAAAACTTACAAAAGAAGTGATCATAAAGCTGTAGTGCTAAAACCTTAATAGGGAAATCTTGTAAATTCCATAACAATAAAACCTTATCAGAGAAGCCATCATTGCCCCATGTGACTAACATTTTTAGACATAAAAGTGTTAAATGACTGATACTTTTCATTTAAATAAGCAATTTTCGAGTCCTCTGACATCTCTCAATAAATAAAAGACCTATTAAATATTAAATATAAACCATATTCAATACTATTACTACCTTCTATCAAGATTCTGCCATCTAAAAGATCTGAAACTTTTTGTCTATAAAAACTAATGCAAAGTAGGTATTAAATATAGTGAATAATTCTTCATTCAGAGCTAACCACTTTTTAGCTTTTATCTTAGTAGGACCAATCTTTCTCATGAAATTTTTAAAATCTAAAGAATTTTTCAAATCTTTAATTTTTCTTCTAGTCAGGTTAAATTCTGATTGTCTCAGATCTTTACTTGATTTAGCTCATTCTCTATATCTTTATTTTCCAAATCTATTAAACTGTTACTTACTATGAACCACTTAAACCACTTATACTTGTCCCTAATTTTATCTTTTATTTCCCTACTCCACCAATTAGGTTTTCTGTTCTTTGTCCTGACTGAAATACATTCCATGATTAACTTGGAATACTTATGGTATAGATGTATAGAATTCATGCGTATGTAACTGCATGCTTTTTATATGATATATACCTATATACTATCCCTAGCTTTCAATTTATTGAGAGTATTTGGGTTTTGGAACCTGCACCTCAGATGATTGGTAAACGAGGGCATATACCCACCTTCCATGTGAGCATAAAAGAATCACTATTACTTCTGAAAAGATTATTCTAGTTGAAATGCTTAGGAACATATATATATCAATATATTATATATAATATATTTGCATATATAACAATATTATATATATTAATAATATGATATATTATAATTATATAATATATATACTAATATATATATAATATATTATATTATATATATATATATATACGGTATTATATTATAATATATATAACGGGATGCGGTTAATACATAGCGATGAATAACATATACGACAATATGATCCCCGATCTTACCTATCGCTGTCGACTGTGACCCTTGACCGAGTGTGAAGGAGGGAAATCTGCCAAAGGTGACTGTCAGACATTGACAGACCTTACTATCTTCTGGGAGAAGTAATCATTTCAGGACAGTAACGAGATGGTTTCCCTTTTTTTCCTCTCTTTTATAATTCTTCACCAGATCCTGAACCTTAAACAGGCCTTTCAGATTTTCTTATTACCTAGCCCATATAACATAAGTTTTCACAATATAGGGAAATTACAGCTCTAGGAGAAATAAATATCCAAAATTAAATCCAAGGCATCAGCAAATGCTAAGAATTGGCACTCAATTCAGTACACATAAATTGCTGATTTAATGAATTCATCAAAAAAATTATATTATAATAAAACTATACTTGAGTAAACACTAAAAGTTTTAAATGCTTATTTATGACAATTTTTAATTTATATTGTCAGTAAATCTTATGTTATCTATATGGATTCATTACGCAGAATCCTTGTCCCGTTACTAATGTTCACAAAGGACAGGGCCGATTTATTAATAGACAAAGAGCCTTAAGCTTATGATAAGGTTACTGGGGTAAGCTTTGCTAGTTGACACCAGCGATACAGTTGTGGCTGGCTAGTATAGTCTGCTTTTCTATGTAAGTCTGCTTAACCGGTCGCTTCGAAACTAATTATTGTATATAAATTTTGGATTAAAAACTTAATGCTTTTAACAGATCGAAATTATGTTGTTGTCAAGTATATGTCGTTCCAGTAAAGCTAAGGCTAGAGGGACCGGCACAGACGTGAAAAGAGACACCGCATCGAAGCTTACAAATTGAAATTAATATGAATTGATGTTATGTACTTTGGAAATAAAATCGGTAGTGTTGGTGATATGTGAGGTTGAGATATTACTAATTAACGGTTTGAGTTGTTCGGATATCCATTTTAGAGTTTGTATGTGATATTATTTGTATTCCATATAAATGATATTTAATTTTTTTTTTATATTAGTATATAATATATATATTATAATATATATAAATATATATACTATATACTATATTTTTCAAATACTTATATCAAGGCACGCCTATGATAATGTATATATATTTCTCGTATAAATAGAGATATAATATATATATATATCATTGGGCCATATAGACGTTAATATTTAAAATATTATTATAGTTAATTCTTAAAAGGTTATTTTAATGTTAGTTAGTATGACTTTGTTGAACCTTAGAGTAACCCTTAAGTTTGGCAATTCAAAGTCACGGTTGGCCGTAAGCTTTACCGCTATCTGGATACTATATATAGTATATACTAATATATATATATATATATATAACTATCATAATATATATATAATATATATATATTAATATGTATATATATATATACTATATAGTATATACTATTATATAATATATATATAAGAAATAATATAGAAAACTATTAAATTTACTATTTCATATATCCCTTAATAATATGATAACAATCTCTACGAATATAATATATATATACTTATAACCATTTATCCAAAATAATGCCCAGTTAGTATAAGCTATAAGCTTATAATCTATAATTAGAATAATAGTATAAACATAGCTAGAACGCAATGTGTTATAATTTGCCAGAACAGCCGAATATGCTGCTAATTATACGTAATTATAATATCGCATTTGAGAAGTTTCGAGAGCCTCAACGAGTCTGGATATAGAAACATGATTAGAATACATACTTAAACGAATTAAAATGGACTTTTTGACGTATATATAGTATTAACTAGCATATAAAAATAATAAAAATAAATAAAAATAAAAAATAAGAGGTAGTATTTAAAGTTTTTAAAAAAATAAAGATTTTAAAGAGAAATATCATTAATAAAGATAAAATAAATTATAAAAATAAAATAAAAAGTCAAATTTATATGAAATAATAATAACTATATAAGTCTAATTAATAATAATATAAATCCCATGACCATCTCAAACAATATTAAAATTTCAACACTAATATTAAAGCTTAATCAGAAAAACTTGAAATTTGTAAATCAAAATATATAAAATTACCAAGAAAGAATTAGAATTATAAAATTATAATAATAGAAAATTTAGCTAATTATGAGATTATTACCTCAAATAAATAATACCAATTATGCTCCGAATAATAATAAATAATTAGATAATAACAAATTTAAAATAGATAAATATATAATGATATTATCAAATGGATCTACCATAATATAAAATAATAATACATTGAAATAATAATAATTCCTAAATAAATAATAACTAATAATAATACTAACATTAGAATAATATAAAAATTGAGATCGATAGTAACTTCACCATAATATGCTACCCCAAAAGATTATGTCTGAAAATTTTGGCTATGAAACTCCTAAAACTGCATTCAATTTGAATGTCTTATAATATCTTTCTGCTAAAGTTTAAACTGAGATAGATAAATAGTATACGTCAGTATTCCAAATAAGTTTGCTATATGACAATTCAAAGAAAATTTACTGTATTAAAATATGTCAATGAATTAACTATTAGTAAAACGATATGACTAGAGCCAATATATATATATATATATTATTTACTAAATAATTATAATAAATATGAATTAATCTAGGAACAATAATTATGCTGTTATAATAATATGCATAATAATATATATATATCAGGTTTATATAAGTTACCTAATATACTTATTATATTTATATACTATCATTACTTGAGATAGATAATGAACCCCATATGGTTAATAATTTTACTTAATTTAATAATACTGAAGTGATGTATATATGAGTTGTTTCTTAATTTATTATTATTTATGATTATATAGTATATAACTTAACTAATATTGATATTCTATATATCAATAAATATTACTATAATCTCCCTTAGAAAGTATTGATTCTACCTGTATTCAATCTATATATATATATACTAAATAGGTTAAGTTATTACTTAGGACCTTTTGAAATATATATATATATATATAATAACTAGTATTCTGTATAATAGATTATCCAAACTTCAAAATAATTATTGCCCCACCCTTTTTGAAAAATTAATATATGGCAATACGTATATTTAATATATATATAAAGTAATATCCAATATAATATATACCATAATTGAAATGGTATACTTCAAATTGTGAAACATTTTTTGAGAACGAAAATCAAAGATTGATATCAATAAACACAAGCATAAAATCCAATACACTCGCAGTGATCAGTGTCGCATAGTCTTTTCCTGGTCTACCATCGCTATTATATTTCTAGAAATCACACAAGCGAGACTTCAAAACGCTAAGTTTAGATAAGTATTCTGAGAGTATAATATGGAATGAACAAAACTTCACTGGTCCTAAATAATACTCACAAGACTTGACATTGGGAACTAGATCAAATCCCTTAATAGTTCACATAATTTCATCTAAGTAAGATTGGGTCAACGTGGCTTAAACACTCAGAAAATGACCTCATTTTCCACAGTATTAGTAGCAAACCAATCTTAACTCTTCAGAGATATCTTTAGTAAAATATTATGCAGTTTATTTTAACTAAGGCCTCCTGAACTTGCTACCTGTGTAAACATGATTTAAAATAAGTAAATATATATATAGTTAGTGTATGACATTAAGTTAAAATCAACTACCCTTATATAATATTCATAACTGATATGTAATATTTGAGTTATCATTACAATAATTACTATTGCTGCAAAGTATATACTTATAATTGAGTCAAATAATAAGATGATCCGTCATATATATATAGAATTATCATTGCCTTTAAAATGTATTCTAGCCAGTATATCCTATAACCGATAACCATAACCTAATAATTGAGTATTATTATTCCAATCGATATATAGCCCTAAATGATTATCACTATACTATATATATATATAATACGTATATATAAATATAATAGTACCTGAAATATAATTAATGATAAAAAATATTAAAAACTTGCATAATTTACTTAGTATATATCAGATATATATATCATATATGAATTAACCCAATATCTTAGTGCGATAAAGATAAATCCCCTGAGAGATGTGTCCTAGTGTATAAACATATCACTAGCATTACGTGGAAGAAAGAGCTTGAAAAAGTTGCCTGCTTGTTACCCCACCCTGACCTTTTCTACCCCATCCAAGGATTTGCACTTGGGCATTTGTTATATACTTGTATATTCAGCCATCTGCTCCATCTTCCTTCCAGCATGTCATATTCCTGTGTTCCACAGTAAAGGGCAGATCCCAAAATATTCACAGCATTACTATATCAGGACGCTTGTTTTAATTGCGTAGAGTTGTCCTTCCCCATTGGCAGCCCTGCACGTCGAAAGGAAAGACTTGAACAAACCATTTTCGAAGGTTTTTTGGAAATTCCAGTCATGTTGGCAGCTGATTTATAAGTTTTCATTTCACATATCATTTTGTCATGTTAAATTTTAGTAAACGTGTTGTTAAGATAACGTCAAAGTTAGGAAGGTTTATTTAATAAGGTCAGTAAAATTAGGACCGAATTACAATAAGTCTTGGAGCTCGGAACAACCGATTTCAGAAAGGTAAATTAGTTCCCCAAAAGGGTGGGGTAGCCCTCAAAAGGGGAACTTCCTTGCATTGTGTGCGTCGGGGTGGACTCATCGCAGCTACACTCTAATCTTCTAGCCTCTTTTCCTTCCTC
>JABUQX010058211.1:0-15348 GCA_015478945.1 Trachelipus rathkii | reverse complement strand
CGTCAACACATCCTCTCTATCGTAGCTAGCATTCATGTCAAATCAACGTTGCATTTACTCCGTAGTATCTCTGTTCGCTCCGCACATCCACCAATATACCCAACAGTCCATTTTCTTTGCTTATCTTCATCGTAACGAAGAGAATGTATATCATTTCAATTAGCCATGTTGTTTCTCATCGCAAGGTCGATCAGGTACTCCCCATCAACGCTTTCTCTCCCCTGTTTCCATGAAAATCACCTAGATACCATCTCCTCACCTTCTCTACGGGTTCCCAACATAGGGCGTTCATAATCCACCCATTATCAATTTTCATTTTACTCCGCTCTCACCGGCGTCACTTAAGAGTTGTATGAGAGAACACTTCCCTGAATTCCATTTTTTTCCTCAACTGGTCTTCCCTGTCGCGGCGCAATACCACTTGGATTAAGCTCAAATGATCTCTCCTTCCATCTCTCACGTGATATCGAATTACTTCTTTCCCATTTATTAACAAAAAGATTTCCATTAACCATTTCTATAGAGTTTCCGGTTTTCATGATGATCGCTACTTCCAGTGCCTTCTCCTTCCTCTCTCCCCTCCTTAAGCATCCATTGACATAGTACGTTATTGTTAATTTCGCAGACTGAAATGGATCCTCACCTTCACAAAACCCCCAACACATCCAGATCTTTCTTTTCCATCGTCGAGAGATGCCTCCTCCTCCTATTCCGGCAAAAGACTATGCAATTATCGAGTAAGGACAAATTCCGTATCGTGCATATCTGTTTTCCGTACCGTCCTTCTATCCAACGCTTGTATCTCAACCTTCCGCCATTCCGCTGTCGTCGACCGCGCATTAGCAAATTGGCTAACTACGAGCGCAACTTCCTTTTTCTTACCCAGTGCCGGCTTGACTAGGGCCTGTCGCCACAAACCTTCATAGGTTTTACTAAGTCAGGCGGTTCCATGGGAAGAAATTAATGCGATACAGGAGGTGTCTACCCAGGCCCCTAAAACCATGCGAGACAGTAATTCTTCTTGTATATCACTAGACGATCAAGCTGAAAAATATCCATCAAAATTCAAAACCACGCAAAATCCACTCCAGACTATTACTGACAAGAACTGTAACTGAACCAAACTAACAACATCACAAACATTGCTTAATTTATAAAAAACCATCCCAAGGTAGAAAATTCTGTTGACTCCAAATTTGATAAGAATTAGTTAAGATATTAATAGCTTCTATTTTAAATTATAATTATTCAAAAAGAATCGAAATAAAAAAAACTTTTGTTCGCTTCTCCTCATCTCGATTTAACAAAAATAAAATTTTGCACAATAACAAAATTCAAATGATTTTGATTTCAATTAATTTTAACTAACGACTTACTCTATTAATAAAAACATCAATATTTCTTTTACTCACCTGTGATATACCAAACAAATCTTTTTAATTCGCATTGTCTTCAGAATACAATCGCAGAATCTGCACCACCAAACCCCTCTCCTTCACTGAGACACCAAAAGCCATAAAAAGGCACTCAGAATCCTTATATAGAACTCTTCCTGGTCGTCTTCATTTTTGCTCTTCACAGCTATCTTACTATTGCATTCTCCTATTCTCTTCAACAGCTTCTTCTAGTTGCTTCTTCCATTTCTCTTCAAGAGCTGTTTTAATGCGACCTATTTCAGACGACGTCCTAGCAACAATAGTCATATATATACTATCATATAGTATATATATATATATATATATATAAATATATATATAATACTATATATATTATATATATATATATATATACTATATCATATATATGACTATATAATATATCATATTTATACTATATATATATATAATTGTATTGGATATAAGCACACAAACATACGTACATCACACATGCATGACATAGATACCATAACATACATACATAATACATTACATAACATACATACATACATACACTACATAGTTTACATAACATACATACATACATTCAACATACATACACACATTACATACATACATACGATACATACATACATACATACATACATACATTTACATACATTACATATATATATAACATATATAGTTAAGACCTACTATATGTATATATACTATAAGTCATTCGTATCATACTATATAACTATATATTATATATATATATATATTATATTATATACTATATAATATATATAATTATACTAGATATATATATAATATATATAATACAATACTTATTGGATATAAGCACACAAACATACGTACATACATGAATCATACATTATTGCAATACATACATACAATACATAACATAGAATCTCTCAATACCATAACAATACCATACTATACATACATACCATACATACACATACATACAGACATACAATTATATAATTAAATATATAACTATACTATATTCAAAATACGTATATACTATATATATAATATAATATAATACACTATAATATATATATATATATATACTACATATACATATATATCATAACATATATCATACACAAATAACTATTATACTGATATAATACATATACCTATATATCATATCAGGCGAAAACGAGTTTGTTGTTATTTAATGGGATATCATATATATATATATACTATTATAATATATTATAGTAATATTATACTACGTATATATATAAGATATACTATATATAGATATATATTATACTATATTATTCAGTATATAATATATATATATATATATATACTTATACCCAGTGCACTTCGTACAAACCTTACCGCCACCCAGATTGGCCGATAGTCTCTTCCTGAAACTTCTGCTAAACCTCCCTATTTTGGTCCAGACAACGAACTCTTACGAGGATCATGCAACTATAATACATAATAATAATATATATTACTGTACTTTTAGCTATCATAACATATATGTAGTAATGGACGATTGTATTATTAGATCTATATAATATATATATTAGTATATAGTATATATATATATATAAATAAAAAATATATAGGGTAATACCTCATGATATACATAAAAATAATTATATAGTTTAATAATTCAAGTCAGACGCTATAGGAAAATATAGAACCAGATAGGAAGGTTTGAAACGCTTCCGAAAAGCAGAAATAACATACGAGTCGTCACGGCGCCCACCCTTTGAGGCGCCCAGCCAAGATAACCCAGCAAACATAAGAAAAATCAGTTTATCAACGAAAAAAATGCAAAAAAAGAACGTCAGCCAAAAAGAAACGGCTAAACAAAGAAGGTATATCTGCAAAGAAATTATCACATTAACGAAGACGGAAGAGAAAAGAAAAAAAAGAGACATAGTTCGAACTTCCGCACACGAAATGCAGGAAGTTGCCGCGATTCTGTTACTCGCAGAAATAGCCGTTTAGAAACTATACCCTCTACGTTTTCAGCCTGCAGACCTAAAAAAAGAAACACAAAAACAAAAAAAAAAAAAAAAAAAAAGAAATACATTCGATTAATAGCACTAACAGAGCACTGAGTAAATTTATGTGTCCAATCTTGCTTCTTCAAAAATCTCGTTCTTCTGTTACTCTGCTATTTCCGTCAACACTAAAATATATATAAGCGAGGTATTGTCCCCTATTTTTCATCTCTATCAGAGTTTCACCCTCGGTCTAAAGCAGCTTACTCACTCTTTGTGTCTTAAATTCTTTGTTTCTTTTTTAACCAAGCCCCTCCCCTTTTTTTTATTCTTTCTGTATTTAAAAGTGTTTCGGTCTTTCTTGTTACTTGTTTTTGTTATCTTCTTTCATATTTTAAAATACTTTTTTATTCATTTTTTTTACTTGTTGAACTATATACTGATTTTTTAATTTTTTTTTTTACTCAAACTTTCTTATAACATATTTTCATGTGATTGTAGTGCACATACCGAATGTAATATTGTTGTTATTTGTTTTAATATTTGTTAGATACAGACATTATTTGTTTTTCTGTTACATACATAATTTGTTTGTAACGCTCTTTCAATTGTATTGTGATTTACCAAAATTTTAGACCCACACTTGCACGTTCTCCGTGCCCCATTCAACACTTGCGACTTGGGTTGGTGAATCTAATATGATTCCTTTATTAAGTAGACAATTTCTATCATGAACTTTTAAAACAGAGGAAAGGGCTTTCCGTAGAGTATTCTATACAATACGACACTAATTGTATAATTATTTTGTGAAAGTACATTTTTACAACACCACTCAATCAACAATTAGCAGATTTCCTTTTAGTTACGAATGGTACTCAATGGTATTTATAGTTAGCCTTGTTATTAGAAATATTTTTTTTTCTTATTACTAAAGAACATACATGTATTATAATATCATCATATGGGGATTTTATACATTAAATTATAGAATAGAATATAAGACGAGAAAAATACATATCAGGAGATATGTTATTATATAACTTAAAAATTAATGGCGTTGAACCCCATACAGTGCTGCCGTGTGCCCATGACGAGGTAAGTTGCCGGGCGGACCGTCTGTTACCGATAAAAAACCGACGCATAAAAGTCAGAGGTGTAAAATTCAGTAGTGAAATTCACAAGCACACCAAGCCACCCTTTGAACCTTCATTACACCGCACCTTCCATGAACAATCATAGAGTCCGTGAATGAAGATCTAGATTAGAATCTAATGACCCGAATACGTATTGATTCAAGTCACTATTTTTATAATCACTCGATCCTCGCCTTCATGTTTAATACTTACATCTTAGTTGAAGAAAGTGCGCGATTTCGCTAAGATTAAGATCTCATCTTAATGCTTATACAGTCGATCGGCGTCGCGAGCTCCTACCACTGATTAACATATTGCAAAAATATTTTGCAACACGTCTTTTTTCAAACATAAGTGCTTGCTTAGTTACAATATTAACCGGTGGTTAACTTTTACTCATCCCCAGATTAAACATGCCCAGGATAATGATTGAGAATAGCTAAACAAGCACCACTCATAATTCTCATCCCTAGATTACCCCCCCCTATTCAGCAACTAACATAAACACCAGCATCTCCCCTATTCACTTTAAGCTACATATTATGCACCATTATGGTAGAATCGTTTCTCTTGGCCTCCAAAAATTTTCAAGACATGTTTTCAATCTCCTTTAATCAGAATGTCTCTTACCCAGCAGATACGCGCTCAGTCATAAATTCAATCCACCTTAGTTTCCAATTCTCATCTGGTGTTCTTTACTATACACTTTCAACCAGCGCACGTACACCACTCATGTAATTCTCCCTTTTAGTTACTATAATTTTTATCTCCATACTCATATTATTACCACTTGATACTATACCTTATGCTATTATTATACCTCACTATATTATTCCAGGTTAACTCTTTAGTTTTCAATTTGATCATATTGTACTATTATTCCCTATTATTCCAATTATTATTATTATTTATGGACATCTAATTATTAATAATCCATTTCTTAGTCAGGTCGGCGTTATCTATTGGGCAAAGAATAACGGTGCCCCCTAATAAACACACCCTTTACTCACATAACTAACAGGACTAAGCCCTTTCTCAATATGCTCTAATTTATCCTTTCTCTACTTTGTCCATGATTCACTGAGTTTCCACCATATCCTAGACAACGGACCTATCCTGTGTTGTAGCTAAATTTATGTAATCTATTTCATAACCATGAGTACACCTAATATATTATTTTTAGTAATTCTTGTATACGTTATCACTATATAGGGGAAAAAACTTAGACCCTCAACTCACCATATATAATTAAGCAACTTGCATTATGCTAAAAATTGCACATCAACTACGGCACAGCAACATAAATTGAAAATATACGCAAAGTAAGATCATTATTCGTTGATCTACATAAATTACAATTTGTTTAAGTGAACATAATTTCATACAACGTAGCTCTGATAAAGTATGGTAAGTTGTGAGAATTATTAATCAACTTATCTATATTAGTTACACTAGGCCCTGATTTCCATCTGTGTAACACGCATGAGTAAGCCTTTTCAGCTGACAGAGGAATTTAATACTTTATCATTAAATTTCCCCTAAATATATTTGTATCTCCTCCCACTTTAGCTGTCCTATAAGTTTTTCTTATCATATTCTTAAGTCTCATTATATTACAGCATACAAGATAAAGTTGGATACAAGGTCGCTGTGTTTTCAAGCCGCTTTATATATATACCGAATGATTCGCATTATAATTGATGACTTGAAAATATTATATATATAATTCAAATGAATAATAAAAAATAAAAAAACATAATTTCAACAACGTAGCTCTGTAATGCAAACATCACTCCTATCAGTTCTATGTATTTTATAAAGAATTAATATATCGTTGTTTCTGATAACAGCAGAACTTCATTGCCCTTGGTAGCATTTCACCATACTTAGGGTAACTACTCAGTGTTTGTTACTTACAGAACCACAGATTTCGGAAAAAAAACATTATATAGGGAAACAAATAAATTTCTCAAACATTTTTTGGTCTGTTATTTTTAATTATTGAAAGCATGTTTCTTAAATGTTTTTTATATATTACTCAGTTTTGTGGTTTGAAACAATGTTGTTTCCCTTCAATTGGAAAGTAACCCAAACTTTTATTTCACCGTTTAATCTGTAGACAATGAATGTGCATTCTTTAACTTTTAAATCCCTTTGCGTTGAAAATATGTTTCTGGGAAAGTGAAATGCAGTAACACTCTGGTCCATAGAGCTTCCATGAAGTTATTTATTTGTCCTAATTTAATGTACAGAATAAATATTGTATAGCATGTTCAAATTGGTGTCTTTGAAAGGTTCATAAATAAGATTCTTTTTGACAAATGTTCCATAGATTTCCGTGACCATTTTCTTCTTTTTATATAGTACTACAAGTTAATAATTATTAAAAACATTTATATGTATATGCCAACCGTAAATAAAATATGTTGGTATATTCCTATCCTAAAAAATATATCTTTCAATTTTGTATTTAATCGCGACCTCTTTTTATTATCACGCGACTCACGTTCCATTAATCTCGCTATTTCACGATTTAACGCGACCTTTAATTTTAACGCTGACCTCACGTATTTAACTGCGACTTCGTATTTAACGCTGATTTTCGTGTAATTAACGTCAAGATTCGCATATAACTGTCGACTTCGTATTACTATATCGCGACTTTTCTCTTCAGTTAAAAAAAAAATATTCTAATTTATAATCTGCTATGAGACCTGTATCTTATAAATAAAACGCTTGATTATTTAATTATATCAATTATATCTGTACTATATCATTAGAATCATTAATATGGATCGAGATGTTAGGCCTGATAACGATCTTAGGAATATCAAATATCAAACTTAACAAAGCTGATAGAGATAGTAAAGACACATATGACAAATGAATGAGTCAAAGTGAGATTTTAACTCACTTCTTAATCAGCTTAGGTGGATCGAACACTAGACCTCCGTTTCGTCGCTGCATGATTAACGTAACCGTTGCGCTCTATAATTTCCTATCTGGCCATCTCTACTTTTCCAAAATATGATACGTTTCAATTCTATTGTACTTTATAATAGCCTCTTCATATTTATTATCCTCCTACTGTCTCCTCCCAATTAATTGATCTGAGTACCTCATAAGGCCTAATGTCGCCCCATAATGATATGAATAAGAAAGACACTCACAAAAGGAAGTCTATGTCACGTATAATTTTTGTTGCATTATACGTAGCAGCCAAATATTATCCCGCAATTCATTGGATTTCATTTACAGCTGTAATAATTTTATCGATATTGAAATTTAACAATAAACTGAAAAAAAGCATTTTAAAAAAACACATTTATAAATTCTGGTTTTCATTCTTATTTCTTTTCTATATCAATTTATTAAATAATATTTTATTATTCCATACTTAATTTATTCATATTTTCTATATTTATATATTTATTTTTCTCATATATATTATTATTATAATGATTCTATTTATAACGTGTTTTCAATTTTGTATAATGGGGTATTATAAATGGAAATTTACGTGGAGTGTGTCGTGATGAGTTTCTTACGCGAGAAAAAGTAATCAACAACAAAACCTTGTGATAATATATATATAATATATAATATATTATATAATTAATTAATAAAGAATATATATTATCATAATAAATAAATAATTAATCAAATATATATAATTAATAATTAATAATAACTAATTATATAATAATTAATAATAATATGAAATTTTATATTATGATATATTTATAATCTATATATATAATAATTTAATAATAATTAATTATCATATAATTAAATTATAAATTTATAAATTAATAATAATAATAATAATAATAATAATATAATAATAATCAATTTAATATATATATATATATAATAATAATAATAACCATATAATATTAATTAATAATAATAAATAATAATATATTAATTAATTAATTTATTTAATTAATAATATATACATAATAATAATAATAATTAATAATAATAAATTTATATTAATAATATTATTATAATAATATATATAATTATATAATAATATATTAATAATCAAATGATAATAATAATAATTAAATAATAATAATAATAGATAACTTATATATTATAATATTATTAATAAAATTTATTTAAATAATAATAAAATGCAATAATAATTATAATAATAATAAATAATAATGAGTATGATATATAATTAATATTAATAGAGTAATGAAATAATAATAATAATATAAAGCTACGTAAACTTTTATATTTCAAACTTGTAAAACCGGCTATTCGCGGAAATTAAAATTCATATTCTATTATCCTTTTTTTTTTTTCATTTATTTCTTTTTTTTCTTTTTTTGAATTCCCACCCATCAGTAAAAAGAAGAGATATAGTTTTTCTTTTTTTTGTTTTTTTTCATATTATTTCATTTTTTTAAAAACTTTTTTTAGGTTTATCTCTGAGTTCATGGGGTTACTAGTCATGTTTTCTAATTTCCTATGTGTAATAAAGGACATAAACTCCTCTTTAATATATCTCCTCTTAGACTCTACCACTTTCAGTGAAAACCCCACCTATTTCCCCCCTTCAAGAAAACTCTTATTCCGTTCACCCTTCCCAAAGGAACTTATTTCTTCCCCATTCCATCCCATCTTACCACTTATATCCTGCATTTATAACCCGTATTATTATTTATTTAATTCTATAATAAATTAATATAATTTTTTATAATTAATTAATATTTTATCTATATTATATATTAATTAAATATTTAAAAGTATAATTTCATAGTAGAGGGTGTTAGGTTGATGGATAATATAAGTTAATTGACGTAGTCTCTGGCATAGTATGCGAGTAAGTAATGGTTGCATAATACCATAACATGACCACTTGTAATGGCACGCTTAGTTTTGTGAAGGAGCTAATGAAGTGGGTACGACCAACTCGCTCAAGATTGAACCCTTAATCATTGACGACCTAGATTATCCACTAGTGTAGGTATCCGTCGCGATCTATATGAAGCCATCGCAGCGTATATTTCCTGTATAATGTCGAGCGATTTTTTTGCAACATAGTTTTGATAAAACCACACCCCTTACGTCCAATAATATTATACAACACGAGCTCATCACAAAGAAGGCACCCATAGAGCAGCGAAACGAATCGGACCACAGGCGACGAACTCTCTACTCTTACCCACAACTTAACCATCTACTGTTTCTTATATATCTAACTACTCTTTTCACTACCTAAGGTGTTGTTGCGCATACTACATATTACTCCTAACAAATATTCTTGTGACAGAAGAGGTAGGCTATATAAAGTGATAGCTAATTTAATTGATAATCATTAATAAAAATAACTTAACTATATATACTTTAATATTATAATATATATACATATATACATATATCATACTATATAACTATATACTATGAATAGCAGAATTTGTAGAAACGGATACTGTAACTAGAATATGAAACTATATAGTTCCAACCACCTTACACTAAGATAGCTAGCGTAAAAGACCATAAACCCTCTCTATAGTATACTACTAGAATCAATACAACTGGTATATATAATATATATACTATATTATATTAATAAATGTAAAATATAACTATTTAGTTAGCTGAATGAATGTATAAGTATTAAGGTTTATAAGTCTATATGAGCTTATAGGTTACGAGTCTAAGTTATTGATATAGGTAAGTCGAGTTAAGGTTATAGCTATTGAGTGAAGTATGACTTAAAGGCACATTTCTCACAGTAAGTCACACTAGTACATAAGATTATCAACAGTTTGCTCACATTCATAATAACTGTCTGAAGAAATATAATGTATATAAATAATAGTATATACTCTGTTTATTAGCTATATATAATAATATATCATATATCATATATATATATATATCATAAATACTATATAATTAATATAGTATATACTATATATATATATTATTAGTATATATATATTATAACTATATATATATATATATATAATATAAAATAATATTATATATATATATATATATAAGATATAAAATATATACTAGTATATATATTATATATACTTATATATATATATATATATATATATATATATATAAGTATATATATATGTGCCGATGTTGTGTTGTAATTGGATACGTATATGGATGGTTCTTGGTTATCATATAGTAATTTTGACTAAGCCAAATTGACGGGCTTTTAGTTACAGGCTATTAAGGTGAAAAGGCATGTTATGAATGTAACAAAGTTATTAAAGCTCGTTGTGTGGTTAGCATGAACTTAAGTTATAGTTTTTTTTCTTTTAATGGTTGACTTTGTGTATACTATGTAAGTTATTGACAAGCCCTAGGGTTCTTTGTGAATTTTCTATAGCATCGTTGGGTGATTAGTTCTGTTAGATGACTGGCGACAATTCGATTACCGATTGCGCTTCCTAACTGTCTCTTTATTTTTAATGTTCTAAATAAAATATGTTTAATAATTATGTTATTATTATTATTATTATTATTATTATTATTATTATTATTATTATTATTATTATTATTATTATTATTATTATTATTATTATTAATTATTATTATTCATATTTTTATTATTATATATTATTATATCATTATTTATATATTATTATTATATATATAATATATATTATTATTATTAAATTATTATATATTGATATATTAAAAAATTGCTTATTATATAATTCATAATAATACTATACACTATACATAGAAAACCTTCCTCTTCCCGAGCATTGGTAATCTTAAAATATTAAACACTCAAAAATACCACTGCTCTTAGGAGTGAAAACTCAATATATCAACTCAGGTGATTATTATTGAATCATAGGAGGACATTTTTATCCATATGAAAATTAAATAATAAATAAACTAAATATAATAACAAAACGCTTATGACAAATTTAAAATAGTTATTTAAAAATAAATTTGTAAAATATTGATATATGAATATATACCGTTTTTCGAAAAGAATTTAGTAAAAGAGTACACGCTATACAGCTAATAGTAGGCATGAGTCAAAAGTAGATTGAGCCAAATGAGTATATATTATAATTTTTTCTTTTTTACTAAAGCAAACCCACGGTGTAATACAAGATACATAGACAAGTAAGTCGGAGTAGGTACTTCATCGGTGATATATACGTACCTATCACGTAGACGACGGTGATATATTTCGAGGATCATATTCACGTATCACCACCCCTTCATAGATCCCTCACTATACCGGCTCCAGTCGATACCCCCTAAAAAAGGATATATTATATAAAGAAGATGAAGAGGATTAATGAAGAGAGAAAAGAATATGCTAATTTCTTACCATCAAAAAACAATAATTTGTTAATTGAGTAAATTCTGAAAGACTTTCTCAATGCTGCCTTTGTTTACTTCTTGAGATGGACCCTTTTTGCAGTGAGAAGTACAGAGTAACATAATGAGAGTCGAACTTATTCACTCGAACTCCCACACACCGAAATCTAATAATATTAGAGTACAGAAACTATAAAAAAAATGTTATAATAATCACATAATTTACTACTAGACGATTTATTCTTACAAGGATAATTAAATATCATAGCATTTTACGATGAATTTATTTATATCTTGTGTTATAAAGTTTCATTTATGAAAATGAGTTTATAACATCAAAAATGTTATCTTTTTTCCTGTTTTGCTCAGCTGTTAAAATATAAAATTATTCTTTTCTATTACTCTAGCTTATTGATGGCTTCTTAGTATGAGGCCCTACGCTAATCGCTATATGTATCCATATTAGATTGTATTAGATCTACTTATTATTCCTTGAGAATTATCAGAACAGCTTCTCCGAGATACTATATAGGTGTTCATTTCAAATTCGTTATTATTCACACAAAAGTAAATAGATATATGACGAGAAATGCAACAATGTGTTATTTATTTATATATCTATTAATATTATTATTATAATTGTATTAATATTTCTTATTATTAATATTTATTATATATTAGTTATATATTATTATATATATATTTATTATATAAATTAATTATTTACTATGATTATTATCATTATTATCTATTATTAATTTAATATTATAATCATTTAATTATATATTATTATAATATATTGCCGTACAACTATATACCTTAAAATAGAATAGTTAATAAGGTATAAAAGATTAAGTAATTAGGATATGAACAAGATACAATGTCCTTGATCTAAAATACGTATACCACAGCGCCATAGCCACTGCGCTATCCCTAGTATAGTGACCATAAGTGCGGTATTTTATATTTGTCTCCTTTGAGATATCCTCCACTTAATTATAATACTATTTATATATATATATATAATATATATGTACTTAATCCATATAATAACTTTGTAAAAATTTTTAATTTATAGTTAACTTATTTATTTATTTATAATTTGACCGCTGTAAGCAATAAAATTTTAGCATAAGTCGAAGTGAAAATAGTATAATAATATATTATAACATAATAATTGTGTCGTCCTGCTGATATACTCGAGCAATTATTAAGAATCAGAAGAAATAATGAGTCTCCTATCAATATAAGATATACATCTCTCCAATAATACCTATTATCCCTAGTCCATAGAGCGAAATACTTCAAGAAAAAGGCTGCTACTCTGAATTCAATCATAATAATTTCGACCACTACACAAGAGCTCAGAGGCAAGTTTAGAACATATAACCTCAAATAAACTGGAAATAAGAAGAGCTGCGACTTGCAATTCAGTATAACTAATAATAATAATAATAACGAGATAAAAACTACTATCAAATAGAGGATGAAATATATTAACTCCATACATGAAGGACTGTATTCAATCTTTACCTTGTCTACATACTTAATTTATATTTCAATAGATTGGATATAAAATTCTATCATAATAATTTAAATATTCATCTTAAATCCCAATAACCTTGAAGATTTAACTATATAAATAAGATATAATGAATGAATAGGATCAATCTTAATAGATATTCCATAATATCATCCTAAATAAAAATGATATAAGACTATCTGGCAAGATCAATAGAAAGTTGGACGCCTATCAACTATTAGATTTAATGATATATTTACAACTGCCGGATTTAATGAGTTTGTCACCTATTTGTCTCATCTATAGAAAAAAAGACTCTACGTTTTTTGCACAAGCGCCTAGAGTTATTACATAATGTTACCCATATTAGAAGTATTTAATACTTGCGGCAGTGGGTAGCCAGTTAATTTGGATTTGCTAGCCTATCAATTGCCATAGAACCGGTGATGCGTTGTTGTAACGTACAAAAACTTTTAAACTCGCATCACACTCATCTTATATTCAGGATTTCACTGCGTTCCGCAGCACATCATAGAGAATAAATAGCTAGAGTGAGTGTCTTCTCAATCTAACCTCTGGAATGAGGTATTTCTATCGCCGATTAGATAAATTCGTGATCCCAGTACTTTTGGTATTCTGTATATTAAAGCATAACGATATCAGCCACAAAGTCTGGTCTTCATCAAACCCTCCAAAGTTCTCCCTATTACCCAGAACTAGAGCTAATAACCTGAAAATGATTCAATGACGGACAAGTCTGATTGAGACATCTTATCCTTACCGCGTTTTCTTTTTGCTTTCATGGATAAGAGATTAATGCACCAATTGATCTCTGTTAATTGTTATGATTCAATACCTGTAATCTTCACTGGGTTCACATTTGTATGAGAGCCTAATTTATTATACATCTGTGTCCACGTTGCTTTCTTCCCACAAAATAATGAAAAGTCTATTCAGACGAACTCGTTTTTTTATCACACATCTTTCTCTTTCTATACTCAGCTACTCTTAGACATAGTACGTGCTAATTTCTTACGTCTATTGGTTCTACTAACTCTTTCATCATGTCATCTGTATCGTTAACAAATAGCAAATATATTCCATCAAAATGTGTGATAAAAAAAGATAAAATTCTTCAATATCAAATGTGTCTCTCTATGCTACCTCTGAAAATTGAATCTCATTCAATCAATATTATCTTTAGACGCTCATGTTCAACACGAGCAAAACAGAAATGTGTTGTCAGGAGCTACTGTCCCCAAACAACCTTGTATCGCGTAGCACCATGCTAGAGCCAGAAATCTCTCTTCGCGACATTTTAAATTAGAGTCAGTCTATAATGTATTAGTCTGAGGTAAACTAATGTTAGATGCAGACCTCTTCTTTTTCTTGACCTCTTCCATTTCTCCTTAATGTTGATCTAAACACATCAGTTATTTGACCGCTCTGGCCAAACCTGCTTACAACTTCTTTATCTACTCCAATAGGTGTTGTGCACCTATACTTATTTCCCACGATAGCTTTCAGCCACAATCAACACTATTCAAATTGTCTTCTTTAACCATAATCTATATTCTATCCCTCGCTATACCTACACTTTCAATTTTTTCTCCACACGACAGAGAGCTTATATTAGTATTCTAACTATGTGGCTCATTACCGTGATGTATCAAATCTCTCCTCTTGTCCATAAAGCTTTCTTATGACATGTTCAAATAAGACTACATTTCAAATATAACCTCTTTTTACCAACTACTCTCAATAATCTTATCCTTTATATCCTAAACCGTTTATCAAGTATTATTTAAAATCTCTATACGACGTATATCATGATACCTAATAATTAGCTTTTGTCTATTCTGATATCTATCTATCTTCGCTATATATTGATTTTTTGGTACACAGCTAGTAAGGATATTGCAATGATACCCTCTACCATTCAGTGATAGCAATACACCATGGCCTATCCTACAAATACTCTATATCTCTCT
>JABUQX010058210.1:45000-76247 GCA_015478945.1 Trachelipus rathkii | reverse complement strand
ACTACAGCAAATGTAAATTTTTACCGTTGTGCAAAGGAGATACCTCAAACACCTGACTAAAATACGGAGCGAGCCCAAATTATTATCTTGAAAACGATCTAACATGAATTCAATTCATATAACAAATTTAGATTTCTTTGCTATTCACATAAAACCAATATAAATAAGTTTGACCTTTACAACTACATCAAATTGTAAATATTTTTACGGTTGTGCAAGAAGATACCTCAAACACTGCCTAAATTACCTATTAGCCCAAAAAAAATTATTATCTGAAACCGATCTAACATGAATAACATATTTTATAACAAATTTAGATTTCTATTGCTATTACACATAAAAAACTATACAAATAAGCTTGACTACGCTTTTATCACATACATCAAACTGTAAATATTCAACGGTTGTGCAAAGAAGAGATACCTCAAAAGCCTGCCTAAATTACCTAGGAGCCCAACAATTATTATCTGAAACCGATCTAACATGAATACATTTTATAAAAAATTTAGATTTTTCTTTTCATATTACACATAAAAACAATGATAAAAGCTTACTACGCTTTATACTCATCAAATGTGTAAATATTTTTACGGTTGTGCAAAGAAGATACCTCAAACACCATCCTAAATTACCTAAGCCCAAATATATATCTGAAACCGATCTAACATGAGATACCATCATTTATAACAAATCTTAGATTTCTTTGCTAATTTACACACAATAACAATGATAAATAAGCTTGAATACTTCTTTACCACTACATAAATGTGCTAAATTTTTTTAGTGGCTTGTGCAAAGCTAGATACCTCAACACCTGCCCTTAATTACCTAGGAGCCCAACTTATTATCTGAAACCGATATCAATTATGAATACATATTATAAACAAAATTTAGATTTCTTTGTTAGTATACACATAAAAACAATATAAATAAGCGTTACTACGCTTTACTTTGATAAAATAATTGTAAATTCTTTTAAAAAATCCCCCAATATATACATACATTTTAACACTGCTAAATTTACCAGGGAGCCCAAATTTATTATCTGAAACCGATCTAAGCTCAAACACATATATTAACAAATTTAGATTTCTTTTCTATTACACGTTAAACATATAAATAAACTTTTGACTACGCTTTACTACTATATCAAATTGTAAATAATTTTACGGCGTTGGGCAAAGAGATACCTCAAACACCTGCCAAATTACCTAGGAGACCAAATATTATTCTGAAATCGATCTAACATTGAATAACGATTTTGTAGGCAATTAGTATTTTCTTCTGCTATTACACACATTATAACAATTACAATAAGACTTGACCACACTCTTTATCTACACATAAATCGTAGGTATCAATATTTTCGATTGGCCAAAACGTGATACCTCAAACACGCTGCACTAAACTTACCTGGAGCCCAAATTATTTATCTGAAACCCCTTCTAACATGAATACATATTGTTATAAATTTAGATTTCTTTGTATTACACTATAACAATAATTAAATAAGCTTGACTACACTTTATCGCACTACATAAAATGTGTAAATACTTTACGATTATGACAAAAGTGATGATACCTCAAACCACTTCTAAAATTAAACTAGGAGCCCAAAATTATTATCTGAACCGATCTAACATAAATAATAATTATATAACAAACTTTAGATTTCTTTGCTTATTACACACACATAAAACAATTATAAATAAGCTTGACTACGCTTTATCACTACATAACTGTTAAAAATTTTACGGGTGTGCAAAGGAAATACCTCAAAAACCTGCCTTAATTACTTAAGGAGCCAAATTATTATCTGAAACCTCGATCTTAACATGAATACATATTATTAACAAGATTTAGATTTCTCTTGCTTTTAACCTACACCCCAAAATTCTAGGAAATACAGCTTGAGTACCATTTTTATCACTACATAAAACTGGTATAATTTTTTGACGGTTGTGCAAAGGAGATACCTCAAACACCTGCCTAATATTACCTAGGAGCCCAATTATTATCTGAAATCATCTAACATGAATACAAATTAAACAAATTTAGATTTCTTTGCGTAATACACATGTTATAACAATAAAAATAGCCTTGACTACTCCTTTATTCACTACATAAGTGTTGTAAATTGTTTACAGCTTGTGCAAGAAGATACCTCAAACACACTGACTAAATTACCTAGGAGCCAAAACTATTATCTGAAACCGATCTAATTATGACATACAGTATATATTAACAAATTTAGATTTCTTTGCAGTATTACACATAAAACAAATAAAATAAGCGGACTACGCTTTATCACTACATCAAATGGTGAATATTTTACGGTTGTGCAAAGGTAATACCTCAAACACTTGCTTAAATTAACCTAGGAGTCCCAAAAATTTGTATCTGAAACCGATCTAAACTGAATACATATTATAACAAATAGATAGATTTCCTTGCTATTACACATAAAAACAATATAAATATAAGTTTGACTACGCTTATCACTACGATCAAATTGTGAATATTTACCGTTGTTGCACATTAGTGATATCTCAAACCACCTGCCAAATTACCTAGAGACCCCAAATTATTTATCTGAAACCGATCTTAACATGAATACTATTATAAAAAATTTAGATTTCTTTGCTAATTACACATAAAAAACAATATAAAAAAGCTTTACTACGCTTTATCACTACATCAAATTTGTAAATATTTTACGAGTTGTGCAAAGAGATACCTCAAACACCTGGCCTAAATTAGGCCTATTAGCCCAAAATCGATATCTGATAAAACACCACATCGTTAACCATGAACGTACATATATATAACAAATTTCTAGATTTCATTTTGACTCATTACACATAAAACTATACAAACTAAAGCTTGCACTACGCTTTTCCATCATCAAACTGTAAATCATTCACGGTTTGTGCAAAGAGCAGATAACCTCAACACCTGCGCCTAAAATTACCTAGGAGGCCCCAAATACGGACTGCGATTCCGCAGACTATGGTGTGGTCTGAAACCGATCTAACTTGCATTATAAAAAATTTAGATTTCTTTGCTATTACACATAAAAAACAATATAAATAAGCTTACTACGCTTTTCTCACTACATCAAATTGTAAATATTTACGGTTGTGCAAAGAAGATACCTCAAACACCTCTGCCTAAACTTACCTCATTAGCCAAATTATTATTAGAAACCGATCTAACATGAATACATATTTATAACAAATTATAATTTTCTTTGCTTTACACACATATAAAATATACATAAGACATTGAATAACCTGTTATCATACATTAAGAACTGATTAAGTAAGTTGTTTTCTAGGGGTTGTGCAAAGTAGAACCTGCAAACACCTGCCTTTAATTAACCCTAGGAAGGCCCACCATGTATATATCCGAACCCGTTCTAACTATGAATTACATTACTTATAACTAAAATTTAGATTTCTTTGTTATTTACACATAAAAACAATATAAATAAGCTTGATTACGCTTATCATACCATAAATATGTATAATTTCTTACAATTTGTGGCAAAGGGAGAACCTCAAAACTCTGCCTTAATTACCAAGGAGCCCAAATTATTATTCTGAACACGATCTAGCAGAATACTATACTTATACCAAATTATAGTATTTCTTGTCTATTACACCTTAAACATATAAAGTAAGCTTCGACTACGCGTTATATCAACGTACATTTAAATTGTAAAGTTAATTTAACGTGGGCAAAGAGATACCTCAAACAGCCTGCCTAAATTACCTAGGAGCCTGAATTATTATCTGAAACCGATCTAACATGAATACCATATTGTAGCAATTATAGATTTCTTTGCTATTACACATATAAACAATGAATAAAATAAGCTTGAGCTACCACATTTTTTTACCATGAAATTAATAATATTTTACGATTGTGCAAAAGTGCTGCCATACCTCAAACACGCTGCCTTAAACCTTACCCTAGGGGCCCAATTTATTTTAGTTCTGAATCGATTTAACATGACTTACATATTCATATACCAAACATCGTACCGATCTTCCGTTTGCTAAATCTACACATCATAACATAACAATTCAGAGCTTTGACTACTATCCTTTATCAACTACCGATACAGTGTTGTCGAAAATTTACTCTGTACAAGTTTCGTTCGCCAAGAAGACAACCTCAAACACCTGCCTAAATTACCTAGAGCCTCAAATTATTTTATCTGAAACGCACTCTAACATATAAATAGCATATATTAACAAATTTAGATTTATTTTCTATTACACCTAAAACAATATAAATAAGATTGACTACGCTTCATCACTACATAACATTGTATAAATTTATGGCTTGGGCAAAGAGATACCTTCCAAACACTTGCGCTAAATTACCCTATAGTCCAAAATTATTTATCTGAAACCGATCTAACATGAAGATACATTATCTATAACGAAATTTAGATTCTTTTTGCTATATAACATAAAACATATAATAAGCTTGACTAGCGCTTTATCACTACATTAAATTGTTAAATATTTTTACGGTTGTGCAAATTACGGTACCTCAAACACCTGCCTAAATTACATAGTGACCCCCCAAATTATTATCTTTGATAACCGATCATAACATGGCAATAATAAATTAAAACAAATTTTAGATTTCTTTATTACAAAATATTAAAAACTATAAAATAAAGCTGACTACGCTTTATCACTTCCATCACAACTGTACAATATTCAGACGGTTGGCAAAGCAGATGCCTCAAACACCTGCCTAAATTACCTAGAGCCCAAATTATTTATCTGAAACCGATCTAAATTCCATCGATATTTATTACAAATTTAGATTTCTTGCTATAATTACACAAATATAACAATATAAATAGCGTTGACTACGCTTTATCACTACATAAATGTTTTTAATTTTTACGGGTTGTGCAAGGAGATACCTCAAGACAACCATCGCCTTTCAATTACCACCCTAGGGAGGCCCAGAAATTCTTTATCTGAAACTCGATCCTAGAACTTATGAAAATACATTATTTAATACCGACAATTAAATCATATCTGTGAATACTTACACATTACAACAATATTAAATAGCCTTATATTATCGTCTACTTATCAAACTAGTCCCAATACACGCATGTCGTCCCCTCCTCTCTCCGTCGCTCATCAAGAAACGGGTCTACTCTGCTCTGCCCTTAGCTCGCATTACACGTCTGACCTAAGGTGGTACCCTATAGGAAGTCACACAGTGTGATCTTATCTGCAACCGACCTCCTTAACATATTGCAGATATATATTATATCCTTCCCGCACTTATTTAACAAATTTACGATTCTTATTTCTAATTGACACCCCTAAGTAAACAATCTATACATAAGCTTGACCTACGCTTCATACTACATCAATTGCTAAATAATACTGTACCGCTGTTTCTTAACAAATGACCAAAATACATATTGTCAGCAAAATTTAGATTTCTTTGCTATTCACAAAACACCGTCAATACGTTCACGTCCCTCATAACAATTTAATAAGACTTGACTAACACTCTATACACTACATAAATGTGTAATACTTTAATCAGTTATGTATTGTGCAAAAGAGTCGAATAGCCTCAAAGCACCTGCCTAACGATTACCCTCAGGAGCCCAAATTATATAATCTGAAATCGACCTCTAACATGAAACCATATTGTAGCAAAATTAGATTTGCTTTTCCTGTATTACACAGTCATAACAATATAAAAATAAGCACTTGACTACACTTATTATCCACTACAAAAATGTGGTAAATATTTTTACGATATATGCAAGACAGTGATACTCCTCAAACAACCTTCCTAAAAACTGTTAACCTAAGTTCCAGCGAGGCTCCAATATTACTGCTAATCTCAAAACCGATCCTACATGAAATATCAATATTCGATAACAAATTTCACGCATCCTATCTTGGCTATTTATACACATAAACAATTCATAACCCATTAAGCTTATCACTTAACGCATTTATTCACTACATCAACTGTCAAAATATCAACAGCTGAGCCAGGTGTGCAAATGCATCATATACCTCAAACACCTGCCTAATTACCTAAGAGCCCAAATTATTTATCTGAAACCGATCTACCATGACAATTACCTATTTTTCTGGTTCACGTGCAATCTTTCGCACCTCTTTAACATAAATCTCGTATAACAAATATACAATAAGCTTGACTACCGCTTTATTACAATAAATCTGTATTTTTTTTACGGTTGTATGCGAAAGGAAAGATTACCTTCAAACACCTTCCTAATTACCTAGGAGCCCAAATTTAATATCTGAACACGATTTACCAGCAAAAAGATATGATAACAAATTTAGTTTTCTTTGAATAAAAAAACAATATAAATAAATTTTACTACCCTTTGTCTCTAACATCAAATTGTTACATTATTTTTACCTCAGACTCTGGCCAGCAACGGGTACAGGTATTAAAGAGCAGCGTAAAAACACCTTGCCTAAAATTTCGATTTTCAGAAAGCATAAATAAACAATAATATATATTTAGTGCTAGTTTAGTAAGTCACTCTAGAGTTCTACTCCAACAAATTGTGTACCGATGTATGCTCATTATTCCAACTTCAGAGGGTACGAACACTGAACTATGAGATTGTGAAAACCTTGCTTAGACAAATGAGTTGCGTAACCCATGATTAGATCTCTGAGTTGCGAAAACCATGGTTAGAACATGTACTGAATTGCCACAACCCAAATACAAAGAATTTAATATTATAACAAATTTAGATTTCATGGCTATTACACCTACAAACGATATTGGTAAGCATGAAAATACTTTTATTAATCACACCTTGGGACTTGACAAATCTTATTCTAAGTATTGGTGTGCAAAGAAGTCATAAACACCTGCCTTAATTCGCCTTTCTTCCTCCGCCTCTAATTCTTCAACCGTTATCTAACAGAATACTAATATTATTATATAATAACAAATTTTTAGCACCTCACCTCTCCTACATTATTTGCATTCATAATATTTTAAAATAAGCTAACTCCCCTTGATACCATTTGTCATTGTTACATCATTCTACGTGAGAGAATGTGGTTTTTCATGTAAACAAATTCCTTGTCTTGCGTCGTTATTGCGACAAAGGAAGTTCTTTAGCTTGGTTAAAACTAATACCTCCCTCCCATCATTCTGAAACAAGTGGCGAACTCTTCTAGATACAGTGCATCGAAATAACAGCAAAAAAAAACAAACTATTTGGTCAAGATTTTCAAAATCTTCGACAACACGCAAGCTTACATGCATACAAACAAACACGAGCAAACAAACAAACATGTAACTATATTGTTTTATATGTGTTTCATTATTCAAAAACACTAAAAAGCTAAATATTAAGGCTGTAAATAAATAAAAAATACGCAGACTCACACCCACAGGTATACAAACATACAAGCACAAGCACAAGCTTAAAAACCTACAATACACATGACATGTTCAAACATACAAAAGACTCTTCTCTTGAGAGCTAAAATATAAACATAAAAGCACACGCTCAAACACAAAACAATATTTATATGCATCCTACTATACATCCTTTATATATATATATATCATCCAAATACCCTAAAGCAGAAGCTTACAAACACACACATACACATAAATTCAAACATATAAGTATTCATACTGAGGTTTACATACAAACACATTCTCAAAGAAGCAAACAAGCAATATTAATAGGTATCGATTTACCTAAGCTAAATTTCAAAATCGCTAAAACAAACATACAAATACACACGAAAACTTCTACGCATGAGCCTACAAACATATAAGCTCACGCCCAAATATACAAGCATAATATGTATATGAATTTTGCTATGAAAAACAGTAAAACATACAAGCACACCCTCAAACACACAAACACAAAGATATTTATATGCATTTCACCATGCAAAAACGCTAAAACGCTAAAACGCTAGACATTAAAGCTGTAAACAATAAAAACACATACACAAACTCTGACACCGAGGCATGCAATCAAACACTCAAGTTTACAATTACACAAGTTTAAAATCATAAAAAGGCATGCTCAAAGTTCAAACACACATGTACAAAATATTTATATATATTTCCCAATACAACATACAAACATATAAACACACGCTCATGGCAAACAGGCACAATATTTATTTATATTTCGCTATGTAAAACAGTACAGCACATAAAAACAGGCTTTCAAACACGCAAATGCCCAATATTTATATATATTTCACCATGCAAAAAAACTAATACGCATTTATAAATAAAAGCAGTAAAAACTAAACACAAAACCCCACATCCGGGCCTACTAACATACACGCACAAGCTAGCAAACATATAACATATGCTCAAGCAGACAAACACAATTTTAAATGAATTTCCTCATACAAATAGGAGCAATAAAACATTAACGCTGTAAACAGCGAAAACCTCATACATAAACTCCAGCGTGCAAGCATACAAAACATACTCACAAACAGATCTCACCATTCTTCTCACTCTAAATGGTCTTTACCTTACTTTCTTAACTAATTCTTTACATCTGTCACAGCAAAACATTTCACAAGCCAAATCCTTCAAGAAGAAAACCTAATATACATCATCAGTCTTAATGTAATGAACATTAACATATTACTTAACATAAACTACAGTTACATAAAATTATTCCTATGTCTTTCATAAGAAAACAAACATTCCCAGTATTTGAGTCTGATTTTTATGCATGTAGCGGCATTGGGAAGTTTTATATACCTTTCATTTTCTATTAAATTAAAGGGTTCTTTTATATTACATGACAAACACATGAAAGTTTTGCTTGAAACTGATATTTCCCTTATGAGACTTCACAGATATATCTCAAGTATCATTTATTTATTTATTTACATGAATTATTTATTAATAAAAACAAACACATAAAAAGACAAACTTTCACTATGCGCTATTATTTTCAAGTTTTATAAAAAGTGTTATAGAAAGTTTTCAAGGTAGTTTTCCTTACCTTATATTGATGTATCAGTTAGGTACTACCTAATTACGATGACATTCGTTTATTTTATCTCCTCAACACCATGACATAAGCTTTTGAAATCCTCATATACCATATTGTAATTTGTCCCATCAATGTTAATCTTACCTAACAACCTACTTAGCACAAGTGCCAACCAAGCAAAACTTAAACTAACGTAAAATTAACTACCTTTAGCTAATCAGTGCAAGTCAAACCAACACACCTAAATTATGAAAAACTGTTAATATAAACAACATGCCTAACTTATCAATAACGGCAATCCTAACAAAACCTTTTCCTGTGCATGCTTATCAATACACCTAAACTATGAATAGTTGCTAACATATACAAAGGTCCTAACCTAACCTAACCCAATATTACTAACCTCAAGAAACAATAAAAAACAAAGATATTTATGTGTGTTTCTGCCAAAATTACTGCTAAAATTAACAGCGTTCCTAACCAATCAATAAATGCTATTCTAACAGTACCTAACCAGTGAAAATCTAAGCAACACACCTAAATCATAAATAATTTCTAACAATCAAACTTCCTAACCTATCCGATTAGTGTTAACGTAACCTAACCTAACATAGCAAAACCTAACAGTTTTAATTTATCATATTACATCACACCCCAGGCACTCCTTTTGGACGTACGTTTCCGCGACTATCCATTACATTTGAAAGTGCCCTCACAAAAGAGTCGTTAAATGTTTTTCTTATATAATACAATCAATAGTTAAAATTTAATGTACGAATGCATATATCAAGTATGCATAGTTATTATAGTGAGGGCAGGGAACCTGTTCCGTTACATATTATATATAATATATAGTATATATAATCATAAATATATATATATACTATATATATATATATATATATATATATATATATATATTTATATATATATATAATATATAATATTATATATATATATATATATATATATATATATATTTATACTTATATTAAATATATATATAATATATATAATAATATTATATATATATATAAATATATATATATAATATATATATATATATATATATATATATATATATACTATATATATTTATAATATAATATATATATTAATAAATATAAATTATATATATTACTGTATATATATATATATATACTATATATACTATATATATAATATATATATCATATATATATTTATATATAAATATATATATATATAATATTATTATATATATATATATATCTAATTCTTAATATAATATATATATATATTATATATATATATATATATAATATATATAATTATATATACTATAATAATATATATATATATAAAATATATATATATATATATAATATATTACTTTCTTTTTTTCTTTTTCTCTGCCAGGAAGGATAACTTCATCTCTGTACAGCCGCGCAGCATTGCTTTCTCCAGACATCCTCTCCTGCACTATTCTCCTTCTCTTAGAACTCCTCTCATTTTTTTGGGTAGCTGACATTTTCCGAGTCCCCCCACCGCACTCCGCCTATCTCTTTTCGGTCTTGTCCTTGGCCTCTGCTCTGTGTCCATTCCAGTTTCTTTCGGTATTGCGTTTCTGCTCCATCATCTCCAGATGTCCCCCATTCTCAATCTCCACATCCATACTTCACAGTATCATCTTCTCACCTAGATTTCTTATACTTTCAATTCTTTATTTGGTCTGCTCTACTCTTTCCGAATAATAGTCTTAATACCCTACTCCGCCGCATGTATTCTACTCTCCCTCTCTTCTCGTTGTTTGTCCATGTTACCCGTTCCGTACAGCAGCAATCGGAGTCAGTATAGCTGTTAAAATCACTTTTTTAACTCTATTCCGATGTTTTTATTTATCTTTCATCATGGGCTATACAGTGCTTTCTCAACTAATCCATTTACTTTTCCATTCTGTTCGCTGAACTTCTCCTCAGCTTTCTCCCTTCTGTAAACATGCTATCGAGATGCAGGTATTTCCGCCTTCACCTCCTCCTCTCTCCACCCTATCCTCACCCCTTCTATTCCTCAGTTATTGTTATTCTTGTCTTTGTACGTTCATCTCATTCCTGCTTCCTCAACTCCTCCACAAACCAACCTCCACACTCTCGGCATGTTCCTTTCTCATCGCTCCAACATGCCAGATGGTCTCCGCAAGATTCCATTATGTCTCTTCAAATTCTCAATTTTCTACTTAACACATACTTAAACTGCCAACTACGCTAAATATAAATATAAATCAGCAGTTGACGATAAAACATCTCCCCTGCTCCTACTGTTTCATCTCAACCATCTATGTTTCGCACGTCATTCAACATAACAACCGCATTTTCTCATACCATACTTTCTATTGCTTCTTTAATCTACCCCTCACTCCATAATTCTCATAGCTCTCCAGAGCTTTTTCCTTGGCACGAATCAAATGCCTTTATCACGGTCGATGATGCTACAGAAAGAATCTCTGCATACATCCAGCATCTTCTGCCGAGATCATCTCTTAGGTGTGAAAGATGGTCGTCGTTCTCTTCCTATTCTACTACCCGTACTGTTCTTCTCCGAGTCTCGGCTCTACCTTCTCTCTCAGCCTCCTCCTCCAATATTATTTTCGTTATTTTAGCCAGATGGTCATCAGTGAAATATCTATACATTATTAAGCTTCCTGCATCTCCCTTTTAACCTTTATATACGGTATTATTATTACTTTGTGCCCAAACCTTTCTTCTCTCTCCCACCACTGTGTTCATCAAACTGATGGACTCTCCCTCTCACGTTTCTCTCCCATCACCTACCACTCATGCCTTTGGGAACTTTAACCCTTCTTTCTCTTTTTATAGCTCCTCATTATTCTTCTACGTTATCTCTCCGCTTCCTCCTCCTCCGGTTCTGGATCGCAGCGTCATCGACGTTATGAATGTAATTCTACATTTAAGCAGTCATGATGGTGATCAGTTGTATACCCAGCAGGGCTTTCTGTCCGGTCCTTCAGCAAGAGTCTCTTTCGTTCTATCTTTTATATTTCTAGTTACGTTTTTTGGTTTTCTATACGCCTTTTGCCATCTTAAATAGCTTTTCTTCCCTTCGCTCACATGCTCTTGTTATTCTCGCTGCCATTCTCCAGTCTCCATCTTTTTTGCCACCTCCTCTTTATTGCTCTCTGCCTTCATTCCTTGCCTGTACATATTCCTACCTCTCTCAATCTACTATATATATATATATATATATAATATTATATTATATATATACTATATATAATATAATATTATATATATATATATTAAACTTTATATATATATATATATATATTATAATATATTATATATGCTTCAACTTAATTATTTTATGTGAATTTCTTGTTCTTTGCCACTATTGGGTAAATTGTACCAGAATCCTAAGCGTCCAAACAAATACAATAAGGTTCATTACTGATTCAAGTAGCAGTCCTAATTTGTTGCGCTTGTGAAAATAAAATTTAATAATAAAAAATGTTAAGGGTATGGAGGTAAATTGTATTAATTTCCTTTCAAGTATTCAATCTATCATTTTACTCTTTGCCTTATACCAAAGTTAACTATGCTTATACTTATCTATCAATTTATCATTTTACATACTAGGTTAATGTAAGTGCTAATTGACCAAAGCCCCAAGGCTGAGTTATCTTAGGGCTGCAAGAACTATCTCAAAGAGCATAAATTCTTTGAAAAACAACAAATTCAAGGCAAGACTTATTTAGATACACAATTGGTTATAATATTTATTTTTTTAGTTTAAAGCTTTCAAAGATTTTTTGTTCAATTAATTTTATCTGCTTTAGATTAACATTTTCGTCAATTGTGTAATCTATATTGGTCTCACAGCGGGTTTTTGTTGCAAGTTTTGATAACTCTTGGCTACTCAATATTGCAATTTATAATACTAGCATCTTATTGACTTTAAGATATTTTGTGTATTAGTACAAAATTAATTTAAAATTAAGGTTTATTTGAACATATGAAAATATTAGAGACGGTACAAGCCATATGGGCCTATCGATACTAGCCTATTGACGTTTTTGTCCTAAGTTTAGTTAGTCCTAGTGTATTTAATTTAAAATTTGGTTTGAAAGTTAGAGAAGCAATGCATCATTGCCTATCTTTCAGTGTTTTCATAAAAAAAAATTCAAGCTCAAACTTAGGCTTTGTAGGCCTAGATCATTTTCAAACCTCAAAATTTAATTTTTTTTTTGGTCTTCTAGCCTTTTCAAAATTCACATAATAATTTGCTGGTTTGAGGCTATTTTCGTTCTTCCTGCAAAAAAGCTTCAATTTCAAACAGTTAGGTTCCTTGCAGGGCCTAGAGTTGAATTTCAATTCAAAATTTAATTTTTTTTTTCAAAAATTTCAAATCAAATAATTTGGCTTGGTGGTAGTGGTTGGCCATCTTTCATTTTCATCTTTTTAAAGGTTCAATTGTCTGTCGGGTCTTCAGCCAAATTTCAGCGAAATGGTCTGACCCAGGAGTATATCAGAACCTGTCTTGATAAAGGTTAATAAAAAATCTACAGCCCCTAATAGTTCAAGCCATTCATCCCTCAAGGCACAAGTAGATATTTATCTTAGTTAGATAGAGAGTAGGCCTACAGATAATAATAAAGATAAAGTGCAGTTTAATTAAAAGATCTTGTAAATAAATAGAGTCTTGTTAAAGATATTAAAGAAAGGAAACAAATACTATAAAAAATTTAATGATAAGAATTGACATCCCTCATTCCTGAGTTTTAAATAATGAGGAGATTGTGTAGTCAGATTCAGTACCAATTCTCGAGTAAATCAAAAATTAAAGTGAATTTAAATATAAAGTTTTAAAATTCAACCCCTTCAAAAAATACTTGCTCTCATTTCGGTGAATCTGTTTTTAGAGCTATAGATTGTGGTTTCTTTTGAGGGCAATGAAAACTGATAAGTTTGCTTATAAAACTTTTATTTCAAAATTTAGAAGTTTTTAGATTTACAGAAAATTTAAATGAATCTATTAACTTCACTGTTTAAAAAATAAATTTAAAGGGTAATGCATACCTCTGATTCAGATCTTTCTATTAGTGAAATAATTAAATAAGGCTCTTGAACTTTCTAGATAAAGGAATTTTTAGACGAAATATTATCTTGATGAAATTAATTAAAAATATAATTAATTTAAAACTATATTTGACAACGAATGCGCTTCTGGGGTGATGATTACGATAATATCAGAACATTAATATATAAACTTGAGAGTTATAAACCTCAAATATCTTAGAGGCTTAACAGGGTTTAGTGTACTTAGGCACATAGTTTTTATCAAAATTACTAATGTGTAAGTAAAGGAGATTTCTCGCAGTTGAACACCAATTTAACCCTGATTTAAAACAATATTTGATAGTATAATGAAGTTTCAAAAATATTGTTAAAACGTCAAATCATAATAAAGGTCAAAAATTTCAATCAAATTCCTCCCATAATATTATTGATTACATTTAAAAAAAATAAATACTTCGGATAAGCCTAATTATCAATTAAGGGAGGATCCAATATTTGGCTCGTGCTACGCCCAATTTTTACCCCCCTAAAAATAGACATAAAATTCGGAATATCAGGCTATTTGACGACTTAGACACAAACTTAGCTTTATTTTGGCCCTCTAAAACGTTGTTTCCGGTGTTTTTTCTGTGTCTTGTAGTCATTCTTTCAAATTTTTTCAATTTTTCAAAACCGCAATGTTTTTTGACATTCTCGTAGCAAACTTTCCAAGAATTTTTTTTCCGAAACTCGACTTCAAATTTGAAATATGCATAGATGGGTCTATTACCTACAATAGTCATAGAATTTTTTCGATTTTTTGAGTTTTATGCTCAGCGTTGTCCAATTTCCAAACCCCCTTTTTTTGGATTTTGAAATGAAAAATTGCGATAATTTTTTTCCTGTTCGAGCAAAGTGGATGAAATTTTTAGGGCATATGTAGTCGGGGGAGAGGCACATTTTGTACTTAGATAATTTCTTTGTATATGCATTAGTTTTGGATTTGTTCTTGGAACAAATTAAAAAAAAAAAAAATTGGGGGGAAATTTTTAAAAAACTTTCTTTTGAGTATACAAAAAAAATTATCTAAATAAAAAAGATGTATCTCGCCCGCCTATGCAAGCCCTGAAAATTAGATGTTGATCAGATAAGTAGAAAAAAGTATAAATCAATTTTTCACTTTTTTGAACTTTTAAATTTTTAAAATATAGAGGTGCGGTGTGGCAGGTGGTGCGCATTGAAGCAGAGGTGTTGTGCGGTCCATGGTGCGCTTACCCTAGTGCTGTGCGCAAAATTTCGGTGCTCGGCCAACATTACTCTTAACCTTACTTTTACATTTGATATCTCTATTGATGATATTTTGCTCCCTATCTATATTCGTGTCTGAGAGACATATGTAGTTATATCGATATCTTGATTTAATGATATCCCTGAAACCTAATATTAATATCTTAACCATAACTATATTGGAGTCGGAACAGAACTGATATGATCTTTATCTTCAATTATAAATGTCTGGTTCTTTTCTACTATTTTATAAAATATTAATAACTTTGTTACATGTTATATTATAACCTTATTTACTCCATTAAGGCAAATGAGATATATTTATATATGATTATTTTCTATTTATGTTATATAATTAATTTTGTATTAATTGATTAATGTAGATAAATTACCTTTATTGATATTTAATATTGCCCAGCATAATTGATTAAATTATTATTGTGTTAAGTTCTGTATTTATCCTCATAAATTGAATTGCATTTAGTAATAATTTCAAGGCTACCCATCAACAGTTAATCTTGTTTGTTTGCATCAAGTTGTGAATTTAGAAAGCAGCATAATCAAAATAGAAGGTGAAGAGGTCTGTTTCCTTGACCTTCTATATGGTTATTAAATGACCAACATCTAGTTATATCAGAAACATTACTTAAATGATATCAGAACATAAATATATAAACTTGAGAGTTATAACCTCAAATATCTTGAGGAGTCTAATTATCAATTAAGGGAGGATCCACTATTTGGCTCGTGCTACGTCCCATTTTTACCCCCCATAAAACATACTGCAACATTGTGATAGATGGTCATGACTTCGGTTTAAGCGTTCTTCGTCTCTGGCGCTGGTCGCTGGCCTAGATTCTAGAACTTCCCGGAAGCTTCCGGGGATCCCAAAATGAAATATGCAACACTAATTGATAACTGTCACAATAGCCTTATTCGATTTTGAATCAGGCGACATTTTCTTGTGAGGAGAGTTGAGCGAGGATACAGAAACCAATGATATTTTAGAGGCTAACTTTTAAACTTGTCACCACCAATTGACCGTCACTGGAATTCATGTAGGGATATCCAAGGACTCCACAATTGCAATTCTAATTTACTTTTAGTTTTATACGATTTCCGGACTAGAAAAAAGTCGTCGGTGACTGCCGATTGATGTTAAGGGGAGGGTCCAATTTTTGCTTCGGGCTGAGCCCAATTTTCACCCCCCCTAAAAATGGACATAAATTTCTAAATTTTCAGCCGATTTTTGACATTAAACACCAAAACTGTAGCTTTTTGACCTCTAAAACGTGATATTTCAGTGTTTTTCTGTGTCTGTTAGTCATTGTTTTGTATTTTAATTTTTGAAAATTAGGTTTACATGTTTCGAAACTCCTCCTTAACTATTTTTCGAAATGACTTCAAACTTGAAAAATACAAAGATTGGACTATTATCTAAAAAGGGTAGCAGGGGAATTTTGATATTTGACCCCATATCTGAGCATTGGTCGATTTTCTAAACCTACTAATTTTGGGTTTTGAAATTGAAAAATTGGGATACTTTTTTTTTTTTTTATTCCGATCTGCATGAAATTTCAGGATATTTGTAGTCGGGGGAGATGCACCATTTCTTATTTAGAGTAATTTCTTTGTATTAATATGCAGTAGTTTGGATTTTTCTTGGAACAAATTTCCAAAAAAAAATATTTGGAAATTTTTTAAAATTTTCTTTTAAAGTATACATAAAAATTATCTAAATAAAAAAAGATGTATCTCGCCCGACTATACAAGCCTGAAAATGTGATGTTGATCAGATAAGTAGACAAAATTTATATCAAATATTTCCCTTTTTCGAGCGATTAAATTTTTGAAAAAAGTTGAAATTGATATAATTTTTTCTACTTATATCCGATCAACATGTCAAATTTTCAGGGGTTGTATAGTCGGGCGAGATACAACTTTTTCTTCAGATAACTTTTTTTGTATACCAATAGAGTTTAAGTGCCTTCCAAAAACATTTTTTTTCTTAAACGTGTTCCAAGAAAAAATGAGAAAAAAACGCCTATTACAAGAAATTTCTAAGTAAAGAAATGTGCATCCCCCCCGACTACAGAATGTTTTGGAAATTTCATGCAGACCGGATACAGAACAAAAAAATATGCTCCAATTTTTCAATTTCCAAACTCCAAAATAAGTTTGAAAATCGAACAATGCTCAGATATGGGGTCAGATATCAAAAATTCCGTTCCTACTCTTTTTAGATAATAGTCCAATCTATTTTATTTTTAAGTTTGAAGTCATTCCGAAAAATCGTTTAGGAGGAGTTTTCGACAAATGTCAAAAACCAAGATTTTCAAAAATTGAAAATACCAAAACAATGACTAGAGGCACAGAAAAACACTGGAATTACGACGTTTTTAGAGGAAAAAAAAAAGCTAGTTTGGTGTTTATAATTGTCCCCCCAAAAAAAAATCGGCTTAAAACTTTCGAATTTTGTCCATTATTTTAGGGGGGGGGGGGGAGGTGAAAGAAAATTTTAGTCAGTGATAAGAAAGGACGGGTACAGAACAGAAAGAAAAAAAAGACTTGGAAATTGGTGAGAGATTCCTTTACTTTAAAAAGAAATTGGTAAGCACAAAAGGATTGGAATGAAAAATTAGATACAGGAGTAAAGGAGCGAAGCTATAATAAACTCAAAGGAAGGTCAGTTTTGTGTAATTCTTTCCTATACTCTTTCTAAAGTTTCGTTAAAAATTGGTAGTATCGTTAATTTGCTATACTAGATCCAAGACTTCTTAATTTAGGCCCTCGTCTACTTTTGATATATATATATATATAATATATATATATATAATATATATATATATATATATATATAATAATATATATATAATTATATTATATATATATATATATATATAATTATATACTTATATATATATAATTTGTAATTTTGCTTTGTAATTTTATTTCCCCCAAATAAAAGTCGGTCAGAGGGGTCCAAGGCCATGTTTAATAAGAAAGCCTTCACTAAATATAAAAAATTCATGCGGTGTGTAGGAACATACAAAACAGTGGATAACTGCTGTTGAAGGTTTGCCAAGATCTCTCTACATTTCCATTAATACATTAAAAATCAACAAGCAATCTAGCATTTCATTGTGAGAAAAATAAAAATATATATCCTCAATAAATTTCAGTGTGAACAAACAGTAACGCACGATTTACGCTTCGGGGTAAGCATCCTGATGATAGGAGTGTTGCAAGATTTGTGCGCTTGCGAGTATGCCGAAGAATGGTTCTTCACTCACCTGTTGAATGGGGGGAAGGAAAAATTGCCACATACCAACAGTTAAATCAGAATGAGATCATTTTCTATGTGGTCTACTATAAGGAAAGCAATCGTTAATAGGTATGGAAGCGTGCGCGTATAGCTTATCTAGCAGATGAACCGCTGATTTTCTGGAAAGGAGACAATTTCCTAGGGTTGCGCTATTTTGACAAAGAGTCCGATGAAGTCAAAGAGGAATTTATTGGCTTTGTAGAACTGAAACCGCCTGACGCAAAAACCATTGCGAAAGCCATTGACGATTTTGTCACGACCGAAGAACTGGATCCCAAGAAATGTGTGGGCTTGGGTTTCAATAGCTGTTCTACGATGTCTGGCAAATAAGGAGGTGTCCAAGCAATATGGCGGAAAAAGTATAAAAAAGCATTGTTCTTTCATTGCTCTTCACACAAACTAAATCTAGTAGTAAATGATTTGAACACAATACCAGAAATCCGCAATACTGTGGAAACTATAAAGGACATTACGTTTCTTCGTGAGTCTGTCTTTAAATAAAACGATATGATTTTACTAGTAGTCCCACTTTGATTTACCCGTTTCTCATCTCTGGCACTATAGTATGGGGCTGGTCACTGGTCTAGATAACGTTATTTCATGGAAACTTCCGGGGTTCTCAAGATGAAATATGCGACACAAATTGTTACTGGTCACCCGCACCCTATACGATTTTGAAGGTGATATTTTCTTGCGAGCAGATTTGAAAAGGGAATATTTTTTTTTTGGGGGGGGGAATGGGGGGGAGGTGGCAAATTTGAAACAGTTCCCAGGAAGGAATTCTTGCCCCGCAAAATACTTATTGCACCACAGAACCCCAAAGCCGTTCTTATTTTCCTGGCGACCTGAAGAGTTGTCTAGCTACATCACCATCGATCCAACAGTGATGTGATCGGCCAGGGGGGGGCCTGGCTAAGGAATTTCAAATATCACATAAGTTTTGTCGCGCCAATAATAGTTTTTGAATACGACCCAAACATACTTTTGTGCCCACTTTCCTAAAGAATTTGACATTATGCAAAATTCGGGTACCAACTCACAAAAACTGGTAGGCATTTTAATAAAAAATGCACTCCAACATACTTACATACATACTGACATGATGTAGCAATACTAATGATTTAGATGAATTACTTTCGTCCATTTGTACTAAAATGAGGTATAAGGTTAAAGGAAAGCTATAAACTGCTGCAATTTTTATGATCATAAAGAGAAAATAATAAAAATGAATTACAAAATGGTAATTGTAAATATATATATATATATATCTATATACCGTATATATATATTATATATAATATATATATATAATAATAAAAAAATATATATATATATATATATTTATATATAATATATATATAATATATATATATATATATATCTTCATCATCATCCTTTTTCTCCCATGACTGGGGGTAAGGTGCGTGACATGCATCGGAAAGAAAAGTAGTAGAAGAAATATGACAAGTTGACAAGAAAGCCCAGCCTTACACCCGCCCTCTCTATACTATTAGTGAGAACTCGTCGCATTCAGAAAATCCACCCTAGAGCTTCATAGGGACGCGACGTACCCCACTATGCATATCGTGTCAGTGTAGGGTTCACCGTTGCCTAGGTGGGCCACAACAATACCCTCACCAAACCGCCATTCCTCCTATCATGCACCTTTCTTCTGCCTCTGCCAAACTCACATTTCTCTCCTTCAGACTTTAGTTTACTGACTCAATTCCACTTTTTTCTTGGTCTCAGTCCTGTCGATTCCGCAACACACTCACAACTACACATCCGCTTAACCAACCGACAATCAATTCATCCTTTCCAACATGACCAAACATCTCAATGTACCTTCCTTTTATTTATTCTTCATTTATCCTTTCTTCACAGAACACAACTCTCTAATACGTTAATTCCTCATTTCATCATTCTTCTCTCTACCTAACACGCCCCTAAGATTGTCAAATCTGAACACATTGTACTTTAGATCATACCTCTTATTCCAGACCATAGTCTCACTACTATACATTAACACAGGTAACAACATACCTCATGTAGACCCTAGCGCATCTAAAGAACTTAGTCCTTTAACACTCCACCAACGATTTAATTGCGTCGCTGCACCTCCTGCCATTCACTAACTTTTTTACTACCTCTGCATTCATCCGTTCTTTCATCCAACATATATCCTAAATATTTAAACTCAGACATCTTGTTAAAGCTACCTTTCACAATCTAACAAACCAACCGCGGACTGTCCTCTACTTAATACCACTAAACTTTCTCTATCTACGGTTTCTTTCAATCTCCTTTTACATACCCCTGCAATCTCTCTACAATGCTTTCAAACTCTTTCTTCAGATTCACCACAAAACCAAATCATCAGCAAATAATAGGTAGGGCACACCCTACTCCTTCCATTCTCAGTCAATTCTAACACCACTACCTGCACCCTCCACATCTACATCTTCATAACCCACCCATCTACAATTGAATAACCAAGGAGAAGAACCAATCCTGCCCCTCCACTATTAATTTAAATCAAATCCTTTCGACTTCTCCATTTATTCTTAATACCGCTTCACTATCGTCATGCATACATACTTTTAATTCCATTTCAGAAGCATACCACCGCCACAGAGCTCCTATTAATCCTAGCATACGCCTGCTGCAAATCCACACAATTTATTCTTCTCTCTCATTTTCTAAATAATTTGTTTCAAACGTAAAGATTGATCCACACATCTCTACCACTTCTAAGCGACTTATTCCTTCACAATTTCAGTCCTTCAGTCACTCGACACACTCTTTTCGACCAAAATACCAGCTAATACTTCCCTTAAACACTCAATAAACTAATTCCCTATAATATTCTAAACAGTTACCTTTAGTCCCCCTTACCCGTTTCCTCAATCCTCGGAACTATCTGCTCCATAAACTGCTTTGTTACACCATCCAAATCCAATCAGATCCCTCTGCCTCCGTTCTTGTCATTACAACCAGTAAATTCATCTATCTACAGATTTATTACATTCTTCACTTTCGTCACTCTACCATTACCTCATCCCAGAATATCTCTATTCCTTCTTGCAAAATCAAGACTCACACATTCACTATACAATCTTATTACTGCCAGTTTTTTATGTAGATTTCGAAGTTTTTTCCTCCGACTCCGCTCACATTATTTGTTCCCATTCCATCCAGTTACGAGAAAGCAGCCATCCCCCTTATTGAATATTTCTCAAAACGGATTCCCTTATTCGTATTCTTAACTTACGTGGGGCGCTTCCTTCCAGACGGAATAGCTTCCTATTCCCATGTAAGTCCCATTCATCTTCTTTCAAATGTTTTTTATCTTTTTTTTTCCTCGCTACATATACATCTTTAGTATTCCGTTCCTCTTTCTTCTTTCTCCTTAAATAATTCCAACACATCTGTTTTTTGAAATCCTCATCATTTTTCTTTTAGTACATTTAATTACGCTTCTTTTTTTACTTTTAACCGCTTGCCATACCTCCATTCATTCCCCAGTCATGTAAAAGTTCTTATTATCCTACTTTAGGCCATCACACATAGCTTCTTTGCATTACAAATAACCGCTTCCTTCATTTGCTTCCAATTTGTTCCAGTTCAACTTGTTCACAATCAACTCGATTTAACTTGCAAGCGTTCTTTAAATACTTATCCTTATTACCTGGTTCGCTCTCGCTCTCAATTCTACCCACTTCCTCTCCACCCAAACCCCCATTAACTTAATTTACACAAAACAACATAAGTAGTAATTGGTCCACGAGTCCGCCCCTAGCATAACATTCCACCACAATATTCAACATCTCTTCATCAGCCAAACACAAACAAATCCATACTTTCACTTCGATAGCCATCTCTAACTACCCCACTCTAGTATCCTTAGAATACCCTTGTTTTAAAGTTAAGTATTGACTTACACACATACCGCTCTCCTCACAGAAATCAATCACTTTCCTTCATTCTCATTTTCTCCCGACAACCCCAAAGCACTGTTAACTATCTTTTTTTACCTTTCCAACCATTTAGGTCATCCAACATAATCAATTGAGCTCCTACTCACCTCATCCAAACATGCATTCACATTATCGAAAATCGCACTTTCAATTCCTCAGTGGACATATGTCACATATCATACCTGACCTTTTCAAACTTAAATTTAATCATTAGAATTCTAGTACTCACATACACAAAATCTACCATAGCTCTGTACAAGTCACTCATCGGAATTGCAACTCCTCCTCTCCCCCTAACATTCCTTTCCACACCAGTAGATTTCACACCACACAACTTCATTTCCAGACGTTTCCTTTACTTGTTTTCAGTCACAGAGAGGAATCAATTTGCGCCCTTTCTAAAGTATCCGTCACCTTTCTCCTCACATTGTATTCCTCTGCATTCCATGTACCCACATTCCTACATTTTCGCCGAAAGATGGAAGGCCGCTTACGGCGATCACGACCTTCCCCGAGGCATGCCTTAACATTCCTGGCAAAAGAAGTTTTAGTGGGCATTCAACCCAACTACCACCGCCCATTTAGTCGTCATATTCTTCTACTACTATTCTGCTTCCGGTGCATGTTACACACCTTACCCCGTCTTGGGGAGAGAAGGTGGGTGGTGATGGTGATTTTATTAAGTATAATATATTATATCTTATAATTATATATATAATATATATAATATATTACTATATATATATATATATTATATATTATATATTATATATATTATATATTATTATTATAATATTATATATATATAAATTTATAAAAATTCCATATAAAAATTGAAATTGGACACAAATTCCTTCAAAATTAAAATTCTTTACTGCATTAAATTTTAATTGCATGCGAATTGGCATCTGTTTTAAACCTAAATTGAAAGCGAGTTAAGCCTTTGTGTTTTAAACGTTTTTAAAATTCGTGATAAGCTTTGGGAGTCTATTTTCTTGAATGTTCTTGATGGAATGAGTTTTCTAAAGTTTGTCATGTTGAAAGTTTTTTTCAAAACGTTTAAGTTTCTTTAAGTGCTGTAAGTATACCCTCCTTAACACTTCCTTATTATCCACTCCACTTTCGACCAAACTTGCATAATCAAGTTCCTCATCTCCAATCTCTTGTTCCACTTCCTCCTCCTCCTTTTCTTCTACATTCACCTCATGATCTTCGCCCATCTGTTGTCCATCGTCATGCTGTTCTGGAGGGGCAACAGCAATTTTGATGTTATCGTCCCTCACCATCACATCATCTACTTCTTCGTTCAGTATTTCAGGAATGTGTGCTGCTGCTTCTTCCACAAGTCTGTCATCATCTGGTATGGTTGACCTAAAGATTTCGCTTTGCTTTAAGTTGGTATGAAAATCTTTACCCATACCATGGCTTATATCATAGTGAGTAAGGTGTGTTTTGGTGCTGTGGGACACCATTTTTGCATTTGCGCCAGTCACATCCACATTCTTTTTGGTAGTTTCCATTGCGATTTTCTTATGAATTATCTTGGTGGTTATCTCAAAACCCTGATAATCAGCATTAGGGTTAGGCCTTTGTGTTTTAAACGTTTTTAAAATTCGTGATAAGCTTTGGGAGTCTATTTTCTTGAACATGTTCTTGGATGGAATGAGTTTTCTAAAGTTTGTCATGTTGAAAGGTTTTTTCAAACGTTTAAGTTTCTTTAAGTGCTGTAAGTATACCCTCCTTAACACTTCCTTATTATCCACTCCACTTTCGACCAAACTTGCATAATCAAGTTCCTCATCTCCAATCTCTTGTTCCACTTCCTCCTCCTCCTTTTCTTCTACATTCACCTCATGATCTTCGCCCATCTGTTGTCCATCGTCATGCTGTTCTGGAGGGGCAACAGCAATTTTGATGTTATCGTCCCTCACCATCACATCATCTACTTCTTCGTTCAGTATTTCAGGAATGTGTGCTGCTGCTTCTTCCACAAGTCTGTCATCATCTGGTATGGTTGACCTAAAGATTTCGCTTTGCTTTAAGTTGGTATGAAAATCTTTACCCATACCATGGCTTATATCATAGTGAGTAAGGTGTGTTTTGGTGCTGTGGGACACCATTTTTGCATTTGCGCCAGTCACATCCACATTCTTTTTGGTAGTTTCCATTGCGATTTTCTTATGAATTATCTTGGTGGTTATCTCAAAACCCTGATAATCAGCATTAGGGTTAGGCCTTTGTGTTTTAAACGTTTTTAAAATTCGTGATAAGCTTTGGGAGTCTATTTTCTTGAACATGTTCTTGGATGGAATGAGTTTTCTAAAGTTTGTCATGTTGAAAGGTTTTTTCAAACGTTTAAGTTTCTTTAAGTGCTGTAAGTATACCCTCTTTAACACTTCTTTATTATCCACTCCACTTTCAACCAAATTTGCATAATCAAGTTCCTCATCTCCAATCTCTTGTTGCACTTCCTCCTCCTCCTCCTCTTCGTTTTGCTTTAAGTTGGTATGAAAATCTTTACCCATACCATGGCTTATATCATAGTGGGTAAGGTGTGTTTTGGTGCTGTGGGATACCATTTTTGCATTTGCGCCAGTCACATCCACATTATTTTTGGTAGTTTCCATTGCGATTTTCTTATGAATTATCTTGGTGGTTATCTCAAAACCCTGATAATCAGCATTAGGGTTAGGCCTTTGCGTTTTAAACGTTTTTAAAATTCGTGATAAGCTTTGGGAGTCTCTTTTCTTGAACTTGCTTTTGGATGGAATGAGCTTTCTAAAGTTTGTCATATTGAAAGGTTTTTTCAAATGTTTAAGTTTCTTTAAGTGTTGTAAGTATACCCTCCTTAACACTTCCTTATTATCCACTCCACTTTCGACCAAACTTGCATAATCAAGTTCCTCATCTTCAATCTCTTGTTGTTGCACTTCCTCCTCCTCCCCCTCTTCTTCTACATTCACCTCATGATTGCCTATCTGTTGTTCATCGTCATGCCGTTCTGGAGGGGCAGCGGCAATTTTGATGTTATCAATCCTCTCCATCACATAATCTGCTCCTTCGTTCAGTATTTCAGGAATGTGTGCTGCTGGTTCTTCCACAAGTCTGTCATCACCTGGTATGGTTGACCCAAAGATTTCGTTTAGCTTCAAGCTGGTATGAAAATCTTTACCCATACCATGGCTTATATCATAGTGGGTATGGTGTATTTTGGTGCTGTGGGTCACCATTTTTGCTTTTGCGTCAGTCACATCCACATTCTTTTTGGTAGTTTCCACTCCACTTTCGACCAAACTTGCATAATCAAGTTCCTCATCTCCAATCTCTTGTTGCTCCACTTCCTCCTCCTTTTCTTCTACATTCACCTCATGATCTTCGCCCATCTGTTGTCCATCGTCATGCTGTTCTAGAGGGGCAACAGCAATTTTGAGGTTATCGCTCCTCACCATCACATCTTTAAAATGGATATCAACATAATCTACTCCTTCGTTCAGTATTTCAGGAATGTGTGCTGCTGCTTCTTCCACAAGTCTGTCATCACCTGGTATGGTTGACCCAAAGATTTCGTTTAGCTTCAAGCTGGTATGAAAATCTTTACCCATACCATGGCTTAAATCATAGTGGGTATGGTGTATTTTGGTGCTGTGGGTCATCATTTTTGCTTTTGCGTCAGTCACATCCACATTCTTTTTGACAGTTTCCATTGCGATTTTCTTATGAATTATCCTGGTGGGGATCTCAATACCCTGGTAATCAGAATTAGAAACATTGGAATTTTTATTTTTAATTTTGACCTGTTGTGAAGAAAAAGACTTTTTATTTTTAGCTACTGGTGTTGAAAGCAGAGAAGAGTCCTCGGACAACACTTCCTCACCATCCGGAATGTATTTCGAACTGGAATCCGAAATGTCAACATCTAATAGAAAAAAAAAAGAGAAATTTTTGGGTTGGTAGGCAATGACTAAAATATAGTAAATCAAACTCTACCACTTAACATAGAAAATTTAAAAACTTAACATAGGAAGTTATGGTACTTACCCTCTCGATTAGTCAAACCAGGAGAAGACACCTTCCTCCACATCTCTTCGCTATCAGAGAGCTGGTAGCTAAGTTCTTTAGTTGTCTGTCGCTTACGAGTAGTCACTGAAAAGAAGAAAAAAACAATAATAATAATAATAATAATAATAATAATAATAAAAATAATAATAATAAAATAACTGCACAAAAAACAATTTTTCCAAGAAATTTTAGCTTAGTTTCTTACCGAAATCCAACCTATTTCCCACTTCAGGAGAAGAAGCAAGGCCGTGAGGAGTAGTAGCGCGTTCAGCTGGAAGAGTGGTAGTTCTGCAAGATGTCGAAGGTGCATCCAACGGAGGAGGAACACTTCGCACCCTCTTTCTCTTAACAAGCACTGAAAATATGAAAAAGGGCGAAATCATTTTAATAATAAGTATGAAAATAATAATTACAAAAATTATAATAAGCTCAACGAGAAATATTAGCAGCAGCAGCAGCTTATTACATACCGAAACCCAAACCACTTTGGTCGTCTTCGGTACTAACATTTGCAGCAGGAGAATTAGCGAGAGTCAGAGCGGAAGTTTCAAATGAAGGGTGATTAAAAGGAGGAATAATCGCCACCTTCTTGATCTTCATGACCGGTGAAAGCCCAGCGGGGATGAAGAGAGAGAGAGAGAGAGAGAGAGAGAGAGGAGAGAGAGGGAGAGGAGAGGAGGAGAGGGGAGGAGAGAGAAGAGAGAGAGAGAGAGAGAGAGAGAGAGAGAGAGAGAGAGAGAGAGAGAGAGAGAGAGAGAGAGAGAGAGAGAGAGAGAGAGAGAGAGAGAGAGAGAGAGAGGAGAGAGAGAGAGAGAGAGAGAGAGAGAGAGAGAGAAAAAGAGAGAGAGCGAGAAGAGAGAGAGAGAGAGGAGAGGAGAGAGAGAGAGAGGAGAGGGGAGAGAGAGAGAGAGAGAGAGAGAGGAGAGGACGAGAGAGAGAGAGAGAGAGAGAGAGAGAGAGAGAGGAGAGAGAGAGAGAGAGAGAGAGAGAGAGAAGAGAGGAGAGAGAGAGAGAGAGAGAGAAGAGAGGAGGAGATGAAGAGAGAGAGAGAGAGAGATGAGAGTAGAGAAAGAGAGAGGAGAGAGAGTAGAGAGAGGAGGAGAGAGAGAAGAGAGAGAAGGAAGAGAGGGAGGGGAGAGAGGAGAGAGAGGAGAGGGATAAGCATTTAAATGTGAATGGAAATAATAAAAGAAAAGGTTAGCAATTATTCATAATATTATTATTATTATTATCATAACCTAAAGAGATCTTTCTTTTTGCGTTAGACCTGTTAACAATTTGATCCTTATCCAGGTGCTGCTGTTTGCTTTGAGTCTCAATATTCCGGATATTTCTTGATTAGCAAGGGGGCTGCTCATTTCATTTCAGGAGCCACAACTGAAAGTGAAAAAAATAAATAATATTTTTGAAAATTACGCACTGCTCAAAAACGGATAGGCCTAGAAACTTTAAATTTGGCGTGCGATATAGGTACTTTATTGTTTACAAGAGGCCGTCGTTAAAAAATTTGGTAAAACTCAAGGTTTCTTTCTGACCTTCGATTTCGATATATCGATAACGATATTATATTATATATATATATTATATATATATATATATATAAACTATATATATATATATATATAATATTATATTATATATATATATATATAGTAATAAATATAATAAATATATTAACTGTCTCTACTAGTCCTACACTCTATCCCTAACTAGACTTAAAAAAGCGTACAGTAGGACTAAGTCTAGACGGATCGTCGTGCGTAGGACCGTAGACCTAACCTAGATTAATTGTCGTTGCCGTAGGAATTACACCTAACCTAGATTAATCGTCGTTGCCGTGTGGACTGAAATAACCAGATTGAATTGTCATTCGTACGGTAGACTAAGCTAATAATTAAAAGTCGCATCACTGTAGGATATTACTAATATTGGGAAAAAAATATTTTGCACAAACAGTATACTTGGAGCCACAATCTTTTAAAGTTTTTCCACAAAAATTAAAACTTTCTCAATTTTCGTAATTTCACATTCTTTCTTACACTTTCTCCACAAACTTTTATGCAATCTGGAAATAAACTTGCAAAGAATGGCTAAAATTATAAATTTTCCTAATTTCAATTCATTCTTACACTTTCCACAAACGTTTTTATGTGCTACAATGAACAAGAATCTGCAAGAATTCTAAAATGTAGGAAAATTATTTTCAGCTCATAATTGAAAATGAAATTTTTATATAAAATAGGAACCAAAAAGTATGTGGATTCGACTCAGAACTTTTCCAAACCGTTCGCGAACTTTCGTATTCTAGTTTATTATTCCTTTCAAACTGTTCCAATATTTCCCAATATGAGTATAATTTTAAGCATTTTAAATAACTATGAATCAAAATCTTGCAAGAATGGCTAAAGAATACGAACAAATCAATTTTCACAAAGTTAAAAATAGAATGTTTTCAATAGGAACACAAATTTAGTGTACTTCAGGCTTAGATTTTAAAAATTTATGACGTTTCGTAATTATACGATTTATTTTCCTTTCAAAGTTCCAATATTTCCCAAAATGAGTATAAACCATGTTAAAAATCTACCTTATTCCCAAATGGGTTTCCTCGATATAAAAAACTTAAATATCGATAGGTCAGAAAGAAACTTAAGTTCATCCAAAAATTTAAATTTGGTAGGGGTAGGGGAAATGAGGGGGAGGGGGGGGGGTTAAAAACATGCAATATCTCTGAAAGTATGGGTGTTACACCAGCGGGTGTAGTCTTATTAGATAGCCATAGGTAAGGGCTACAAATTAAGAGGAAAAAGTTTTTTTTATTTTTATTTTACGTACTTAGCACAAAAAAATCTTTTACTGAGTTTAAACCAAATAGAAAATACTAATACTACAAATACAAAATTAAGCTTGCACATAGGCCCTATAGAGACATCATCTTTATGTTACGTATCACACTCCTAGCTAAAATAGTTCCTGAGAAAAATTAAATTTAAAATTAAAAAGTAAATTTTCTCATGCTACGCTCAAGATAACAATTTGCTTTTAGCCTCATTTAATAGGCACTCTAACGGCACGTATTGGTGCCAAAAAAAATAGTAAAAAGAGAAAAACGCTCATAATAACAGTAAGAAAATAATTATAATAGAAAAGTTAATAAATATAATTTGAACAAGAAATTATAACTTTTTTCTTACCAGAGTCGCCAGGAAGAGTTTCTTCAAGAAGAGAAGGGTGGTCAAGACCGATCAAAGTATCAGAAGACAAAGTAGGAGGAGGAGGAGAAAAAGGGACACCTTCAAGTTTGACATTGTTTGAAATAATGGAAAACCATTTAAAAAAAATGCTTATAATAATTGTTAAGAAAATAGTTAAAATATAATTTACACAAGAAATGATATCTTTCTTACTTGAACCGCCAGGAAGAGGTTCTTCAAGAGGAAAAGATTCAAGAGCTCTAGAGAAACCAGAAGACAAAGAGGGAGGAGGAAGAGGAGGAGGAACATCTTCAATTTTGACCTTGGAAGGATTAAGAACGCTCGAGGAACCAGAAGACAAAGCAGGTGGAGGAGAAAGTGGAACATCTTCGGGTTCGACCCTGCTTGCAATAATGGAAAACCCTGAAACAATTAAAAAATAAATAAAAATGATTATAATAATAATTAAGAAAATAGTTATAATAAAGTTAATATAATTTGAACAATATATTATAATACCTTTCTTACCTGAGCCGCCAAGAAGAGGTTCTTCAAAAGGAAAAGGATCAAGAACTCTTGAGAAACCCGAAGACATAGCAAGAGAAGAAGGAACATCTGCAAGTTTAACCTTGGAAGTGTCAAGAGTGCTTGAGAAACCCGAAGACAAAGCAGGAGTAGTAGGAGAAAAAGGAACATCTTCAGGTTTGACATCTCCTGCAGTAATGGAACACCCTGAAAAAAAGTAATAAAAAATGCTTTTAATAATAGTCAAGAATATAGTTATAATAAAATAATTATAATTTGAATAAGGAATGATATCTTTCTTCTTCTTTACGAGGAGAAGGGTTAAAAACTCTCGAGCAACCACATGAAGCAGAAGGAGGAGGAGATAAAGAGACATGCCAATTAAACAAAAAATCAAAAATAATGGTAAATCTGTTGCGATTAATAAAGGCCAAAATAACGCCTACCTAAACTAACCTAACCTAACCTAAACCTAACCTAACCAAACCCAAACCTAACCTAACCTAAAAACATAACCTAACATTACTAACCTAACTAACCTAACCTAACCTATCTTTGCGTTTGACTATGAAGATCTCTTGTATCTGCCTATAATAACTACCTGTATTTGTGTTAAACGTATTCGGCGTTAGACGCTGAACCTCAATGTCAGCTTTAGCATTTGTTTTTACAATTTAATACATTATAATAAATTATATTATATATATAAATATATATATATATATAATAATATATATATTAACTAATATATATATATATAAATATAATATGATTATATATATATATATATAT
>JABUQX010058210.1:32500-37500 GCA_015478945.1 Trachelipus rathkii | reverse complement strand
GATTAAGAATGGTTATTGTAAATTTAGTAATTTTATAAAAATTTATTTCAATAAATTATTCCTATTCGCATTTGTTAAACTCACATTCCTCCAAAAATATCAGTAACATTGAGATATTAAAACTCTTTAGGTACAGTTAATTTGGCCGGAAGTGGTTGTTGAAATTTAAAAGAGAGCTGGTTTTTCTAAAATATTTCTATTATAAAAAGTGCATGCTGAATATTTTAAAAATTCGCCAAATTTTTAGAGATTAGTTTAAATTTCATCTTGTAACCAAGAATTTAATATAAAGACTGAAGAATAAAATAGATCTTGTCTTTCTTGTTTCAAATAAAGTTTTATCCACAAAATGAAACTTAATATAAATGCAGGAATATATGAAAGTATATAATAACTTTTAGGTCAATTCCAGTAAATAGTAGAGTTCCTATATAAACACTTAGATTTTATAATAATTATCATAATTGTCCTATGATATCAATATTGATGTCAGAAATGCAGGGAAATTATTTCTTCATTTCAAATGTAAATTTAATAAATTTGATAAATTGTAGAGTTAAATAAGCAGATTCAATAACGTCAGTAACTTTTAAACTAAAATTTTAGCAAGAAGATATCATCTAATATATATCTATTACCATAAATAGAAAGCTGAGTCTCAATATTAGCATGTAGTATTCATGGCAACTTCGAAGCCAAAGATAATATTTCATAAAATGCACATAAAATATTGTCTAACAAATACATTGCAATTGCAATCCCAATTAGCAACGCCCTATCAATTTGCGTGTATTAAAATTTCCATTAAAATAATAAAAATCTAAATTTAAGTATATTAATGTAAATAATTCCTATTATTATAATCTGCTCAAAAATACTCTATGACCTGTCCATTACCAATCTTGACTGTTTGCTGCATTTAAATGAATAAAGTATGTTAACATATATATGTCCAGAGTATTATTTAAAGGGTACATTTTTTCGTAAAAAAAATACTTGAATATTCATATTCGCCAATTAATATTATATTGAATTTCTTGCAATATGATTTTATTTAAATCTCTGAATACAAATAGAATGTATCTTTATATCTCAACTTTTGAGGGCTGATGCGTTATTCTAAAATATATTATTAAATATATATAATAATTTTGAAAGATTATAATTTATATGCGATTGCAGATTAAAAGATGGACTATTTACAATAGGCTAAACCAAGTTTAGCACTTAGAAGGCTCAATAAGTAACCCATGGTTGTATGTGCGTCCCGAACGATTATAAAGCGAATTAGTGAGATATCACTTAGTTATCATATTTACTGTTTATTTAATTTTCTATAGTAGTCTATTTAAGTTATCTTTCAACTAATAGATATCAGTTTAATGGCTCAATATTTATTTTTTAGTATTATCAATTTTGTATTATCTATGAAAGGAGTTCATGCATTTCTATAATTATAAGGTTTTGTCCAATTATATACCAATATTTACCAACTCCTTTAGCAGTGTCTAAGTTATGAGAATAGTCATTATTAACTCGAAAGTTCATTTTAAATTTTTAATAATCGGTTTTTGTCGTTATTATGTTATCAATTTCTTTTACTATGTTAGATTACAGTACATTTTAACCCCAAAAACTATAGTTTTTATTTCCATCTGTTTAAAAATTGTTGACGCTCATCTTTTCATCTGAGAATTATTATTATACATTGGGAATATTAAGTGTTGTTTAATTAACTTTTTTCATAATTGCGAAAAATTTTACATAAATTTAGTTTAAAAGGAACTCAGTCCAAATTTCAATCCTTAGCAAGGGAATTTTTCATACTTGCAGTCAAATAAAAGGAACTGTTTGATTAAAAATTAACTTTTCTGGACATGTAAGTTAAGCTATTTCTATTTGATTAAAATTGTAAGCCTATTACAAATCGTAGAAAATAATTTTCTTTCTCATGATTATTACATCAACGAGATTAATATGATAATTTATATAGTAGTTCTCTGACAGTGAATAACGACCCAAGTTGTGAATTTGAAGGCTAAGCTGATAATTTTTCTTTTAAGAGTGAATTAGATTTTTCAATATATATATTAGAAGTATATTTTTATCTCAAAATCTCTTTATTTTAATTTTCTACTTATAATAAGATGAATTATTCTAATTAAATTTTTAGCAGAATCCATTATAGTTTTTCATTATTTTATTTACTTTGATATGATTAATAAATTTTAGGGAAAACAACGTTATTATTTTGCACGTTTATTTAGCAAATTGGAATAATGAAGATTTAATTTCATTCTAATTTTGATCAATACTTTTTTTCTCTAATTTTCGATATAATACATAATGTTTTATGGTTCGTCCATATATTTATATATTATTATATGAATTATAGATTATAATATTATTTAATAAATATTAATATTTAATTAAATTTATATAATTTATATATATTATATAATTATTTATAATTTATTTACAATTAATATTATTATTAATTTAAATTATCAATTATATTTAATTTTATATAATTATGTGTGTAGTGTGTAATTATTATTTGTGATGTATGTGTATTTGTGTGTGTTTGTAGCCTTTTTTTTATAATCTTATTTTTCATAGGTACCTCTTTTCTTTAGTAAAATAACCGAAAGGAAAATGCTCGCTAATATACGTTATATTCAAATTCACAATATTATAACCTAATATATATTATAAGAAATGTTTGAAATATAAAGGTGTGCAATTTCATCCAGCCTTACAATTCCGCTAAATCGTACTGACAAACACGCTATATCAAATTAAACCAATGGGTAACAGAAAATTATTTAGATTGTGCTGGCAATTACATATTATTAATTAGTGAGATAGATAAAACCGAGTGCATTTTGTTAAACTGTGCCAAAAATTTATATTGAAAAAATTTATGCAAATGTTCTACAAAAGATGTGGTGTGGAGGAATATTCAATATTTCTATAGTATCTCATTCTACAAATTTCTCTAAAAAAGTCTTTATAGGAAAAAATGGGATTTAGAGAAGCATATTGAACTCTCTTCACTGCATCACATATTAAGTGTTGTAGAAATGAGAAAATCCTCAGGATCAGAGCTATTGTAATATATTTAAACCTGATTCACGTAATGCTCAAATTGCTTCAGTATTAGAGTGAAGTGTATAAAAGACTTAAATAGAAGTTTAAAAAACTATTTGCTGTAGGTATTGTATTTTTTGTATATAGGAAGAAGTTAGTTCACTAACAGAAATCAGAAGTTTTATTGAAAGATATTTCTGAGCAAATTGAATGAATGATTTTAAAACAGGAGAGAATATCAGAGTAAATTAGTGTATCGTAATACTGCAGCTATAATACTACTGCCGGTGAACTTAGTTTTATATATGGGCTCGATAGTTTTTGATAATAGTATTGAGAGTTGAAAAAAAACTCATTGTAAATACTGCAAGCGCAACTCCAAATATAAAATCCATTAAAGAAATAATATTGGAGGAAGTATAATGTGTATTTATGAGTACTGGAGGTAAAAATCTCGTAGAAAAGTTTCTGTCTATTGTAAAAATCAATGAATAAGCATGATAACTATTGCAAATCTAAATTGATAAGGAAGACTTGATTGAATCTTATTATAACATATGAATCAACAATTATGTTTTTTGTTTTGTTGGTCTTTATAATATTGGCTGAAAATTAGTGAGGTGTATAAGATAAGTGCTTTTTCAGAAAAATGCAAACATAAAGAATTCTCTATATAACACTCTTGTAGAGCATACATATTAATTGTCCCTGCTCAGCAAGTCCTCCTGCAGAAATGTAAAAGCAGAAGCCAAAAAGTTTTATTTTTTATATTTTGAAAGACATTACTATCTGATTTCAGTCGCCAAAAAATAAAAAATATATTTTATGCATGATATTATTCAGCAATATCTCTAATCCTCAAGATTTCGTAGGCTTAAGGTTAGAGGTTCGTCTCTTTATAAGATAGTGAATGATTGCTGTCTTCTGGAGCTTAAAGTCAATTTTGATGGCTTGTGAGACATATCCATCTGTGCACAACCTGAACTGGATTACATTTCGAAAGGACCAAAAAAAATTGTCATTAGTCATCTTTCTTAATACCCTCCCACCACCAAAAATAAACCAATGCATTCTAGAAAAGAAAATTCTTATATACATAATTACATACATACAATATATTCTAGCTAAACCCGAATTCTGATTCTCTGGAATTTGAGCACCAAGTGGTTTTAGCTCTAAATCATGTTTGTCCTATCATGGCTAGGTTCCTTAAATATTATTATTTTACAAGAGATCAACAAAACAGTTTAGTAGCCCTGTAAATTTTGATTGGTTAAAAGATAAATATCCCCTTCTCGAAAAGACCGCACTTCATTGATGGCGATTACTATAAAAAAAAAAAATTAGAATTGAAAGTTCTAGAAAAAGGTTAATTATTATTGTTCGACTTTTTTATTCATTTTAATTTATAATTTACTAATTTTTAATTCACTAATATTGTAAATAATATTTTTAAAGCAAAAATATATAAAAATTACTTTCTTTACTTCTGATACTATTAATTTTAAGCTTCCTAAGCTTAAGTAACAGAAACCAAAGTTATTAATTTAAAAAAATCGGCATATTTGAAATGTTTCATCAGGTTGTAAACATCGTTCTAATTTGTTAAAATTTCCCTTGTATTAATTTCATTACTGTTAGAGTCAGTAATTGCGAGTTACAAAAGCTCTCTGAAATCCTTCATGTCATTCCTTGAAATCTGACAACCTCTCGATAAAAGATCTTTCTTATTACAATGAATCGAATAACTATTTGATAATTGTACAAGACATTTATGATTAGATGTTTGTGCTCAGATATCCTTAATATATATGATTGTATATAATGAGAAGCATCGAGGGTCTGAGATCCCAACTTTGACCAATTTTCGTAGAATGAAAAATTAACAATATTTGTTCACTTACAATTAA
>JABUQX010058210.1:25000-27500 GCA_015478945.1 Trachelipus rathkii | reverse complement strand
TGTTAATATGTAGGCGAATAGAAATTAAACAATCAGTAAGGGGTGTGAAGAAGAGTCTGAGTTTAAAGATGGCTGTAACTGTTTAATGTACAATGATTCTAAAATGTGTATATCTATTTTGTTGGTTTTGGCGAGAATATAAAAGTTTTTCATTTGTATTGATCCTTGACATTTCAGAGAGTGCGAACGGATGGCAGAAGGGGGTTTGGATGACAAAGGGGCAAATGTTCTTGGGCTGACGCCCATGTGTTCACATGCACGAGTCCTGAGTCGTCGTATTGTGGAGCCTACATAGGCGTCTTGTGAACCACAAGAACAATTATATTTGTAGACAACACAGGACTGTAGCAGTGGGGAGGGAGGGTCTTTAATTTTAAAGAAGGAACCAATAGTGAGATGGTTGGTGAATGAATGACGGCATTGTAAGAAGGGATAGAAGCGTCTGATAATATGATTAATGTCATTGGCCAGCTGAGAGCAGGAGGGATACCAATTTAAGGATTATTAATAAATATATTAGTTTTTTTTTAGCTGATAGGACTTGGGGTGGTTGGTAGTATATTTTGTCTAAATATAGACGTATCTGTTTAGAGATGATATCAGTAGGGAAACCATTGTTTTTGAAAAATTCAGAAATTTTACATAATTCAGTATGAAAAGTGAAATAGTTGGAACAATGTGTATAAGCTCTGTGAATCATAGTTGAAATACTGTTAATCTTGTATTTTAATTAGCTGAAACTGTAATAATTTTTGCGGAGTGGTATGTTTGTCTTTTTTCTGTTAACTGATGTGTTGTAGGAATTATTTTGTCTGTTAATTTCGATGTCAAGGAATGGAAGTTTGTTGTTTAATTCAACGTCTATTGTGAAATTAATGTTTGGGTGAAGACTGTTCAGAAAATCAAAAAATTGGCGGGCTTCAGTTTGGTTATGAAAAAGTGCCAGGGTGTCATCAACATAGCGTCTGTAGAAAATGGGTTGGACAGGGGCCTGATCAAATTTGTTTTCAAGATGGTTAAGGAAGAGATTGGCTAGGGTTGGACCTAGTGGGGATCCCATGATTGTTTCATACAAATTACATCAAATGCTCTGGTTTGTTCTTTCTGGAGATTCCGAACACAGAAATAGAAGTACAAAGATTAACAAGAAATACAATAGCGTCCACCTTAGGAAATTTATTCAACGATCAATTGACAATGCTTCTCAAATGTCTGTTCAGCTCTCGGAGTCCTCTACGGACTACAAAAAATCCATAAACCTCCCGTCCCACTCCGTCCTATTTTGCAGCCTACGAAACCAATAAAAACGTCCTGGCTCAATTCTTAACACCCCAAATCATTTCAGTGTACGAAATTCTCATCACTTGCTAACGAACAAATAAATCTCAAACCAATGACACTTCGTCTCTTTTGACGTATCTTTCATTATATTACTAATGTTCCTATATTAGAAACTATTGATATTATAACTGATACAATATACAACTCCAACACTCCACTTCCCCTCCTTACAGTCAATAAAAAACTTTTAAAGAACTGTTAACCCTAGCCTCCTCTGACTCCTTCTTCCTGTTTGATGGAACTATTTACCAGCAAATAGATGGCGTTGCCATGGGATCCCCACTAGGTCCAACCCTAGCCAATCTCTTCCTTAACCATCTTGAAAACAAATTTGATCAGGCCCCTGTCCAACCCATTTTTTACAGAAGCTATGTTGATGACACCCTTGGCACTTTTTCATAACCAAACTGAAGCCCGCCAATTTTTTGATTTTCTGAACAGTCTTCACCCAAACATTAATTTCACAATAGACGTTGAATCAAACAACAAACTTCCATTCCTTGACATCGAAATTAACAGACAAAATAATTCCTACAACACATCAGTTCACAGAAAAAAGACACACACACCACTAGGCACCAATTATTACAGTTTCAGCTATTTAAAATACAAGATTAACAGTATTTCAACTATGATTCACAGAGCTTATACACATTGTTCCAACTATTTCACTTTTCATACTGAATTATGTAAAAAAAATTATTTTTTCAAAAAACAATGGTTTCCTACTGATGTCATCTCTAAACAGATACGTCTATATTTAGACAAAATATACTACCAACCACCCCAAGTCCTATCAGCTCCAAAAAAAACAACAAAAAAACATATTTTAAATATCCATACGTTGGTTTCTCCTGCTCTCAGCTAGCTAATGGCACATTTTAAATATCCTTACATTGGTTCTTCAGCTGCTAATGTCATTAATCTTACAATGCCGTCATTCATTCACCAACCATCTCACTATTGGTTCCTTCTTTAAAATTAAAGACTCTCTCCCCTCACTGTTACAGTCCTGTGTTGTCTACAAATATAATTGTTCTTGTGGTTCACAAGACGCCTATGTAGGCTCCACAATACGACGACTCAGGACTCGTGCATGTGAGCATACGGGCGTCTGCCCAAGAACATTTGTCAAAAAAAAAAAAAAAAAAAAAAAAAA
>JABUQX010058210.1:7500-17500 GCA_015478945.1 Trachelipus rathkii | reverse complement strand
TATCAATAATGGAATAAAAATTCATAAAAATTGCCCTCTTAGCCATCATCGCCGTTCCAATATTAACACAGTTTTTCTTTAAAAAGGTTGTATCCTTCTCGCTTCCAAAATTTATATAGTGAACATCCCCATAATCGTCGCTATCATCATCATCATTATTATTATTATTATTATTATTATTATTATTATTATTATTATTATTATTATTATTATTATTATTTTTTTCATTATCATTATTTTTATTTTTATTATTATTATTATTTTTTCCATTATTATTATTATTATTATTATTATTATTATTATTATTATTTTCGCTTTTATTCTTATTATTATTATTATTATTATTATTATTATTATTATTATTATTATTATTTTTACTTTTTATTATTATTATTATTATTATTATTATTATTATTATTATTATTATTATTATTATTATTATTAGTAGAATAGTAATTCAATATTCTACGTTCCTCCTCAATTCTCTTCTGAGCATCCAAGTTACAAGAGCTACGAAACTCTTCCCCCCCCCCGCATACAGTATTTTTAAACATCCCGTTTTCTATATCTTTACTTAAACTACCCTCTTGCTCCACATGCGTCGAGCTACAGACTGAAATAACACCAGCTTTTGCCTCCGTGCTTTCTCCTGTCTCAGCAGGGGAATGAATTGGTTCATTGGGGGGAATGACCACTCCCCCACCAGAGCCGCTCTCTGAGATAGCAGTCACAGCAATACCATTTACATCCTCGTCCCTAATTTCGTTCTCGTAATTAAGAGTTCTATTACTAGCATGTTCATTATTACAGTCAGTATTTCTAACATATTTATACCTATTATCATAATATGCGTTTCTATTATAATTATAATTATTATAATTACCATTATGATTTACATGTCCATTATTATAATTATTACTATAGTTTGCAACCCTAGTCCATTTATAAACATTATGATTAATATTTCTATATTGCCTATAATTATAATTATTAAAAGTATCTTCTTGTGTGATCTGCTGATATCGTTCTTTATTGCTGTTGTAGTTCTGCTTCTTCGACGGAAAACATTCTGCTCTCCCCCCGGATATTTCGGATAACCCCCATAAGTAAACCCCCCAAAATTCCTATAACGAATACCAGCAAAAGTCTGTAATTATGGCTAAATTCCTACCGTCTATTATGATTATTATTATATTATAATAATAATATTTTCTATAATTATAGTTATATTTATGACTATTCATTATAATTGATCATTGTTAAAAATTATTATCTACTAAAATTATTATGATTATTATTATAAAACCATTTTCTACTATTACCGTTATTATTGTGACTATTATTATAATGACTATTATAAAAGTTACTTCTAAAATTGTTACCTCTAATATTAAAATTTTTCCGTCTAAAGTAAGTATTTCGCCACGTGTTTATTCCCCCCCTTTGGCCCGTTGTTGGAACCAGAGAGGAGCTTCTACGTTTCCCTGTATTAAGTCTTGATCGTCAATGTTGATTGTAGATTTCCTTGAATTCTCGCATATTGTCTTCATTAGGTTTTTGATTGTTCCAATTAGAGAAATCATTTCTTCCGTCGTTTTTCTCTGTATCGCTATCAGGTGGTCTAATCTTGTTTTCGTGAGTGAAGATTCTCCTTGTCCCATTTTTGAGAAAAGGTTGTCTGCCTCCCCTTGTTCCCCCTATCTGGAGAAATTCGTGAGGGGACAGGAGGTTGGGCTTGAGATTCAGGCAAGTTACAAGAGGTCATTTTGCTTCCTTGCTTTCAAATTTGAGGGGTGAAACTTCTTAAAGTTGGGCAAATTTTAACGGTTTTTCTTTTTTTTCGTTTAGGGGAAGTTTTTAAGCTATTGCGATAGAGTTTCTTATTTCACTGTTTTTTCGGGGAATTTGAACTGTTTTTTTTTGTTGTTGTTTTTCTTGTGTGTGTTTGTGTTTTGAATTGGCACTTTTTTTCACTTCACTGATTAAAATTTTGTTTATTATGATTTTGCGTTTGTTTTCACTTCACTTTTGTATATTGGATGTTTATTCGAGTCGCTCTGGGAAGTCACCATTCTTTGTAATAACCCTTTGATGAGTTAATACAGTGATAATGAAAAGGGGTAATTACTTTTTTTTTTTTTTTTATTTCTAAGACTAATTAAATCAGGTAGTAAATAATTGTATCAATGTTTAAAAGTTAACACAATGGGCCAGTTCACAGTTATTAATAACATTGGTGAAGGTTAACATCATAATTTTTATAATCAAAACACAATCCTCCGGTCTTTCAACGAGCCGAAGCTTAAAATGCGACCTCTCTTCTTGTAACAATCAGGCCTTACTCTAATGCATCTCTCTTCTTATGATACGAGACGCTAACTGCCCTTGCCTCCCCTCTCGGGCAGCATTTTGCAGCGACTCATTTTTACAACAATGGAGTCATTCGGAAGAGTCGTTAAATATTTTCCATATATAATAAAATTAATAGTAAATTTGATATACAGAGCTATTATGAGAGGTGTACATAATTATTGTGAGGCAAAGAGAAATCCTGCCCTCACATATATATATATATATATATATATATATATATATTATATATATATATATATTATATATATATATATATATATTAATATATATATAATATATATATATATATATATTATATATATATATATACTATATATATATTATAATATATATATATATATTATATATATCATATATATATATATATATATATATATATATATTAGTGTTGCACCGATACCAAAATTTTTGTCCGATACCGATACCGATACAAGTACTCACAATTTTTTCACTACCGATACCGATGCCGATACCGATACCGAAATTTTTCCGATACCACGACTACCGATTACCGATACTTTTACCTCCTTTAAATATGGCCTAATATATTATATATAAACTATATTATATATATATATATATATATATATATATATATATATATATTATAATATATATATATAATATATATATATATATATATATATATATTATAATATATATAATCGAAGCACTGGTTAATGAAACCATACTATTCTCTACACTGCAGCGGTATTTAAGATTCATCACGTTTATTAAAAAATATAAAATAATTTTAAATTATAATATATTATATATATATATATATATATATATATATATATATACATATATAATATATATATATATTATTATATATATATATATATATATATATATATTATATATAATATATATATATATTATACTATATTATATATATATACATTTCTTTTTGTATTTGTGCTTACGAAACGAAAGAATGCTCTTAGTTTGCGTTCGTTTTTGTTCAAACCTACCAAAAAATCGCAAGAAATGCTCAAACAAACGTAAGGAATTTCCTTAATTTTGCAAAGTTGCTATTTCCCGTGCTAGCCGAATTTAAGCACGTTCTTACGAAAAATGTAAACAAACAAGATGGCGGCTTGGTGTCTGAATTGGTGAATGTTTCATTAAATAATATCAGCTTTAAATCTAATTTCTCCAAATGGATAAACTCCATCACAAATAGTTGATCCATTATTTGTTATTAAAATCCATTTTGTTATTTTTTTTATTTCTGTTTATTCCAAAACCACGTGCTCCATCACAACAGCTGATTAGTATTGTTTAAAAACAAAAATAACCTAGCACGGAAAATCACGGTCGATTTAAAATTTGAATTCCCTGACTATCCCTGACCAAATTCGCAAATTTTCCCTGACCAGCGTTTTCGTTATTTTTGGCGTATAAAATATCTATTAATCATTATTGCAGCCTTTTTACTCAGTTCATACATTAAATTATTAAAAATTTACTTTAAAAATTGTTCATCATCATGGATGAATTAAAATTTTTTTTTTTTTTTTTTTTAGTAATAGACCTATACCTTCCCCATAGCCGTCCAACGCCCTTTTTTTTTATTTTTTCCAAAAGTAAGCAGTTTTTATTTATACAAAAAAAAATAAATTTAAAGTTTATATTAATAGCCTAGGGAATAACGTCCACTGTGATCACAAAAGTTCTAAATGGGAGATTTAGGGTAACTTTTTCCTTCTCAAGCATCTGAATTTTTGATTTTTATAGCGTCTTCTTGTGTCAAAGCTTTGTTTTAACATCTTTCTCTGCTCTTCAAGTTTATTGATCTGTATGAATAATTTTCTTTTTTTCTTTGAGATGTTCTTCATATCTCATATGGGTAGCTCTTACATTTGTCAACATTTTTGAGTGATAGGAACCTTATGAATACTTTCATGAGATCTTATAGCATTGTGCACTGTTCTTTGAGAAATCAGACTATGTTTTTTCAGATTCTCTACTAAAATTGCTTTATTTACAGAAAACCCTCCTTCCACTGTCGCATTTCCATGGGGAAAATATCAGTCCTATTTAATAATTTTGCCCCAATTCCGCATAACATTGATTCCCAGGTACTATAGAAGAAAAAAATTCCAAGGGTCTCTTAGAAGGGACAGTCACCATTCCAAAAAATATTTTTGAATTTAATTCAAGAGGTAGAATGAGTTTCCCGCAAAGTTAGAGTGCATTGTGCCTTTCTTTATCAGAACAGAATCTGTGATTCGGCTATTGGTGTACAATGCCTCTAGCAATAAAGCAAATCTTTGTTTCCCTTGTTCTGGCTGATGAAAAATTATACTAGGGTCCAATGATGAGAGCCCTTGGACAGGCTTGTACTTCAGAGGACATCTTTCTAATATCTTTTCTGTCACTTTGATTAGCACAGTCTGGAATTCAAGTTTGAATTTTAGGATATTACTTTCATTCGAAGTGACTTCTTTCAGAAGTTTTTTTTGTTTGAAATCCAAAATTAATACCTTTTACATCACGCAAATTGTCTTTGTCATGTAAATCTAATTAATACAAAAAGCTTAGTTTTTGTAGGCATTTTACTGGACTTAAGAAATCTTTCCATAATATTTAGTACGAGACATTGTAAATCTGTGAACAGGAATGGACCAAGTGGGTCTGACGTTTGGAACTTTCGTAAAAATGATTCACGTTCTAAGGAAAGCATTTTTAAAAAAGCCAGTTTGCATTTTAAAAATACATCTTTGGTTTGAACAGAAACATTTTGTAATGGTTTGGTGTTGAGAGATTTTCGGCTGTCAACTGCACAAAAATCCAATATTAACAGATTAAGTCTTAAGTCATACAGTCTAAAACACATCCATATACCAATCACCTTCAAACGGAAGGATGAACTTGGACAGAATAGGAAGAATAGTAGGTAATAGTGAACTAAAAATAGAAAGAAACAGGATAGAAGTAGATTTATGGGATGTCGTTCCTTACCCATCCTTTTCATTCACTTATCAAATACATCTCTCATTACACAATTATACAATAAGGAAAAGAAATATATCAAAAATATGTAACTTGGTCCTTGGATCATTCTTCATATGTTTTGAAATTTTTAAATTTTCCGGACTCTTTTGGAATTTTCCTGACTTTCAGCATATCTTAAAACGCTTCCCTGACCTTCCCTGACTGATTTTTTTCCCTGACTTTCCAGAAAGTGTGAACCCTGAAACAGGAAATTACTACTAAAACTGTGTGAGCATTTCTTATCGAGCGTAAGCACAAATGACATGACAAAAACGAAAACTGTCTAAATTAAAAGCAAAGAAAATACTAAAATTCATGCTATCACAAACGCTTCGTATTATTACAATTATTATTAAAGGATATAGAACTAAAGAAATTAGTCCCATGTAAAGTATTAGTGGACTTGCTACTTCTATTTATCGCAAGCCCACTAATACTTTACTTGGAACTAATTTCTCTATTTCTATCTCCTTTAATCATAAAATTGCAGGTCTAAGGTCCAGCATACACAAGCCTTTGTTATTTGTTCTGATTGGAAGTTTTTCCATGAAGAAATCACCTTTCTCTGTAAATTTTCTGGGTTTAGCCTTTATCCCTCTAGCGTTTTTGATAAACTTGTTTACACGTTTCTCGATAACACTTATCGCCCTAAAACTACTGCATATGATGTTCCTAAACTCCTGTTTTTATGCTCGGCTTCCCTAACATAGGACCCTTATCCAAGATTCTTCACTTTCAGATTACACAAATATCTTAAAAATAACTTTACCCACAATGCAAGTTTCTTATATCTTTTATTAACAACAACTCAATTGGCAATTTCTTAAGATTAAAGAAAGCATCCCATGAACTTGAGTCAACACATCTTTACAAATATAAATGTGCCAACTGTAACATCAACTATGTAGGTCAAACTTTTCTTACAACTAAAGAATGCGAGCCCCTTCAAACACATGGCATTTCCTTTCGAACTAATCTCTGCGGTTTGCAGCCAAATAAATTAGCGGTCAGAGTCGCTATCACATTAATAGCGCAACCGTATATGGCTTCCAAAATTTCTCCACTTCTTCAAAATCGCTTCTAAAGGTAAAAGAACTTAAAAATTGGGAATCTTTTTTATATAAAACACCTTAAAACCTACACTTAAATCCATAAGACTTCTTTGGCACTCCTGATTTCCTGTACTAATTGCCTGAATTTCGTTGCAAAAACGAACGCAATTTTTTGCGAGGTTTACTTTTGTTTTGCAAACAATTTGAAATCAGCTGTTGTGATGAGCTCGTGCGACCTTCGGATAACAAATAAAACTTAATAACAAATAGGTTTAATTACAAAAAATTGATCAACTATTGTGATGGAGTTTATCGATTTGGAAGAAATTAGATTTTTAAGCTGATTTTACTGAATGAAATATTCATCAATTCAAACGGGCCTACCACGCCGTCAATTTTTTGGTTTACACATTTTCGTAAGAACGTGCTAAATTCCTCAATCACAGGCAGGGATGGCACGGAAAAAATCAATTGATTTTTTCAACTGATTTTTCACTTGATTTTTTGCTCCGAAAAATCATGATTTTTTGTTTTTTTTTTATTTTTTGCTATTTTATATATATGTTTTAATTTTTTTTGGATATTTAAGTGATTTAATTTCAATAGAAATAAAAAATTAGAATAATAATATCGTAGCAAGGCTACTCTGTTTCAAATTTCTACACTATAAAAATGTCAACAAAAAATCATGTTTCAAACATGTTTCTTTAATTTCTGATGTAATATATTATCATTATTACAAATAACACTCTTTAGTGTTGCTGTTTCATTTTGTCATTTTGTCATTTTGTCATAGACTATAAGCCCTATTTTAAGATTTTGAACTCAGATACAGGGCCTAGGGTTAAAAAAAATACTTAATCGAACTTAAAAAAAAAGTTTGTTTACAAATTATATTTCGCGTGACGTCACGATTCTCAAAAAATCCAAAAAATCAAAAATTGATTTTTTTCTCAAAAAATCCAAAAAATCCCCAACCCTGATCACAGGAAATAGCAACCTTATAGAATTAAGGAAATTCCTTACGTTTGTTAAGCATTTTTTACGATTTTGCGGTTTAACAAAAACGAACGCAAACCCGAGCATTTCTTACGTTCGTAAGCACAAATAGAAACGAAAACGCCATATAAACATACAGTAGGTCAGATAGATTGGAGAAACTATCAGACAAATTGCGGATATATATATATATATATATATATATATATATAATATATATAGTAATATATATATATATATATATATATATATATATATATATATATAATATATAAATAATATACATTTATAATTATATTATAATATATATATATATATATATATATATAAATATTATATCTATATATATATATTATATGTATATATATATAATTATATATACTATATATATATATAATATATATATATATATATATATATATATACTATATATATATATATATATATATATATAATTATATATATATATATATATATATAATATATTATATATATTCCTATATTAAAATGCAAAATTAAAAAAGAAGAAATTTGAAACTTTAATTTCCAGAAAGGGTGAAGCTACCCTTCTCGAATTCATTGAGTCATTGAAGAAATTTTTAAATTCTCTTCGTCTGATAGCAATGTGCTGAAAACCTCTTATCAAATCTAGCTTTCCGTGAATTCGATCGTTTAACACATGGTCTAGCATACTTCCTGCAAGCTACAGTTGGGAATTGAAAATACTTACGTGAAATATATATATATATATATTATACTATATATATATAATATTATATATATTATATATATATATATTATATATATATATATTATATATATATATATATATATTATATATATATATATATGTCAAGATATATATAATATATATATATATATATATATATATATATATATCGACATATATATTTAGACGCAAAATGTGTGGTATCGGTTAAAGTATCGGCAAAAATTTTTGCCTCATACCGAACGATACCGATACTACTACTCACAAAATTCCCGATACAAATTACCGATACCGATACCTCAAAAATCGACCGATACCACCGATACTCCGATACCGATACCATGGTATGGGTGCACCACTGGTTTATATACATATATTTATATTTATTCAGACATATTATCTATATATATATATATATAATATATATATATATATATATATATATTATATAATATATATACTATATATATATATTATAAGATTCGTCAGCTAGGATCGTCATAAAACTACCCAACAAGCAAAATGTTTTCCACATTTTAGTCAAAAAGACCATCTTTGTTGGACTTCTAAGTTGGTCTGTATCTTCATCGAAACAAAATAACATCTACCGAATTGGCAAATTTCCCCAAAAGTTGTCCATAAACCAATTAAATATTATATCTGGTCAAATTTTCATATTCGAAAGACAATATTTCCATTCTGTGCATAGTGGTTAACTTTTATCATAACTTTTACCATTGCAAAACTTCTAAATGAAATTCAAATGTAATGTAATTAAGACATCAGAGACAAAAGCTAATATGAATTCTTTTTCATATTTTTTAATTTTATTAAATATCGGCATCAGAGACAAAAAAATTTTCCTTTATACGTCTGCGGCATCCTATTTCATTTTCAAGGTCATTCACAGTATTTTATTTCTATTTTTTTTTTTTTTTTTTTACTTTTCTTTAATTTGCTTTTTTATTTTTATTTAAGAGTTCTGTTTATTTTGCATTATTAAAGAGATTCTATTTTGATATCATGTATTTTGTAGGCTTCAAATGTTATTTGTCTGTTTTTGAAAAAAAAATATATTATTATTTAAAATATAATTTAAAAACGGCTTCTAAGTTTCATTTTTTTCTGTGCCTTCAAATTCTTTGTTACTTGAATACTTCATTATATATATATTATACTATATATATATATATATATATATATTATATATATATATATATAGATATATTATATATTTATATTATATATATATTATATAGATATATATATATATATATATATATAATATATATTATATATTACAGGGCGTATCCAGCGATTTTTTTTCGGGGGGGCCAGACAAAAATCGTTTCTTTTATATATATATATATATATATATTATATATATATATATATATATAATATATATTTATATATATATATAATATAATATATATATATTATTATATATATAATATATAATATATATATAATATATATAAATCATAAGGTGTGTCTTGCAATCGTATGAAAAGATTGTATGTTAAACTTAATAGTCTGTTTAAAACAAAAAGGAAACCATAAAAAGATGCGCCATAAAACATGGTTTAGAATTAAGGTTAGCTTTTTTTGACTTGATCAACTCACATTTATTTGCTTTCTAAAGCTGCTATTATCGGGTTATCATCTCTTTAAATAATAAAACAGATTCATTCCGTTGGCTCCAGCGAGCTTCGCAAACTTTTTTAATCTCTTCTTGCTACTCTTAGGAATAAATTCTTCTATTTTTTCTTCAAACACTTTTGTCCTCTTAGCACTTACAAGAAAAAATGTACAACATTCTGATATTATTCCAATTGCACCT
>JABUQX010058210.1:0-2500 GCA_015478945.1 Trachelipus rathkii | reverse complement strand
TCTGAGTGAAAACTTTTACATTCATTTTATACTTTGCGTCACTATCATTAAAATGGCTTCAACTTAGGCATTTAAAAAAAAACTGCCAAACACATGAAAATGTTCATATGCACGCATATCTGCACAAACGCACAAACACTAAGAACAATTTACAGAACAAAGTTAAACAAAGCCTTATTTCCCTCCAATATTAAAGAATTTTTTTCCTTTCTTCCCTAATTCCCAAAAGGTAAATTAAGATAATGCGCATTAATTTCTGTATTTATCAAAATCTTATTTTATCAAATTTCGACTCTTAATTGCTGTATACCAGAATGAAATATTTCTTTCATAATTAATGGCTTCTCAAATTTTGCGAAAATTAAATGGTCATAAGAAATAGCAAATGTGGAACCTAATACTAATAGCAGAAAAAAATCATAATTCTTCTTCATTTTTTTTTTAAAATTAAGAATAAAGAGGAAATGAACGAATATTAAGGGAGACTCCGAATAAGAATTTTGCTCCCTCGCTCGAAGAATTTGCTTGCTTTTAAATTTCCGCAACCTTTTATGGTGTTTTCACCGTCAGTAATTTCACGAGCACTCACCTGTTTACCATGTTAAACTTCTCAGGAGAGTATCGCGCTCGGACTTCTAAACCCGCAAGCACGCAATTGACCTAGCGAAAATTTTATTACGTATGCGCTCAGACATTATGCTCAAACTATAAAATAAAGCTGAATTATAGCTAATAGAAGAGTTAGCCAGAAAAAATATCGAATATTTTATCTCAAATCACAGTATACTGATAGTCAAAATTTTCTTTTATTCCTTATCCCTTAGTTAATCATGCGCCGAATGCTAAGGAAGCTATAAGGATTCGTTCCTGATATCATATTTATATATCATAATATATTATTATATATATATATATTATATATAAATAATATAATACTATATATAGTATATCTATAAATTTATATATCTATATAATATTATAATAAAAAAAGATCATTATAATGGGAAGATAAAGAAATTACTGCCTACTCTGGGATTGAACCAGCGATTATTATGCAATAATTAACATCTAAAATATAAAGAACGAGGGATAGGACCGGCTGGACACCCGGTGATGTCGCCTTGACGGGAGCTCGGTTGCTTTATAACTTCTTTGAATCCAACTTTTTTGGTTGGAGGATAGCTCATTTGTAAAGCATCGGGTATATGTCTCCATTCGCAACAGCGGTTGTGTCAATCCCAGAGAAAGTTAATAAATTTCATTTAATTTTATTACTATAATATTATGAATTCTTTTCTATTATTCACAAATTTCCTTTTGCTTATTATAACTATGCAATACATTTATTCACACTCTATTAAAATACAATCATATCCAAACAGAATAGAGTAAAGAAGTCCGATTATGGCTGGGACGAACCCTGGTGAGTCGCCTTGGAAGGGAGCCTCGGTTGCTATTATAACTGTTCTGAACAACTTTTTTGGGTGGAGCCTGGAGGATAGCTCAGTTTCTCTAGAGCATCGGTAATTGCTCCTCATTCCTAAACGCTGTCGTTCAATTCCAGAGAAGGCTATGTTGAGTTTAATGATCGTTTATCTTCCCATTATATGTTTCTTTCTTTAGCTTATCTCTTTCATTTATATTGCGAATTAAATAATAAATGCACTTATGTTGAACACTCATACCAATAACGCCGGTAAAAGGTCTCTTTATCGAGGTATACTCTTTAATGTTATACCCTATATACAATATATTGATATATATATTATATATATTTATATATATATAATATATATATATATGTGTTAATAAGGGTAGCATATATATATATTACTATATAATATATATATACTATAAGTATATTATTAGTGAGGTAATATATATATAATTGTAATTTAATGACTTATAGTAAGAACATTATGTAGTATATAATATTATATATAAGTAATATATAATGTTTGTATTCGCACATATATCAGTGCATTTCAAAAGAGAACGTTTAGAAGATTATACTTAGAGAACTATTGATTTTCCTTAATGAAGATAGAAATTAAGAAAATTCTCTCCATACCACTTCTTCTATAAGGAATAATATATACTCTTAGGATGATCTCTTCAAGTTGAAGACATAGTAGTAGTTCCTGCAGGATGTTATCTAGGTTAACAGATAATATATACATTTAAAATAATGATGAGGATCTCTTGTACTGTTAAGTTTTGCTTCTTTTGGTTAAATATCCCTTTAAAGTAAACACATTTAATTAGTGATTACCTTACTTGGAAATTAAAATAAACGGAAAGAAATACACTAACTACTACTACTACTACTACTACTACTACTACTACTACGAACTACAACTTAAACCTCGGACTATCTACTACTACTACTACTACTTACTAAATAATAAAATAATAATTAATAATAAAATAAATAATAATATAATAATAATAATATAAATAAATAATTAAATAATATAAGAATAATTAATTAATAATAATA
>JABUQX010058209.1:117500-127500 GCA_015478945.1 Trachelipus rathkii | reverse complement strand
TGTGACCTAACACCAAGGGGGGATTAGTATGCTTTTGTTTTACTGTTTTACTGCTTTAACTTTCTGCTTTACTGCTTTAACTTTCTGCTTTACTGCTTTAACTTTCTGCTTTACTGTTTTAACTTTCTGCTTTACTGTTTTAACTCATATATTTATTAACATTATGTTTTTTATTTTGTTTTAATACTTTTTATTTATTTTATTATTATTTTTATTTATTTTATTATTATTTTTATTATTTTTATTATTTTTATTTTTATTATTTTTATATTTTTATTATTTTTTTTTTATTTTTATTATACTTAGTGTTATTTACTTCATGCCTATTGTTATTATTATTTAGAACACACATTCACTATGACACTTATACACACATTCACTATGACACTTATACACACATTCACTATGCCCTTTTTACCATACACTACTTACATTTACACTTATACACACACACACACACACACACACACACACACACACACACACACACACACACACACACACACACACCCACTTACACTTATACACACATTCGCTATGACACTTATACACACATTCACTATGACACTTACATTTAGCCATAGACACTTACATTTACACATACACACACACACACACACACACACACACACACACACACACACACACACACACACACACATTACTTACACACGCAGATTTACTTACTCAATTTCAGATTTTATCAAAATCAAATTAATGAAATATATAACTTATAATTTATTAAAACATTTATGTTTTAATTAAACACGTACAATTATATTACTCATTCATATATATACATTATACAATGTATATTTTTTTACAATAAATCAATCATTATCTTTGAACAAAGAAATTATTATTAACTGTTAATACTTTTTGTTTATAAATTTTATAACTATCAAGTTTTAAAATAACTTTTACTAAAATTTTATGAAATTTTATTAAAAACATATATTTTACGTACCTTAAAGCAATAAATCAGTAAAGTCAGCCCCTAGCACCCCTCTACACCAAGCTATGCCGCGTTATGTTCTATTGACTTACTGCTAACATAACATTTATTTTATTAAAATCTTTTTAAGTTCTTATTTAAAAATAACAATTATTCACTTACATTTATATTATTCGCTCGATGTTAACTAAAAATATTTCAAAGTTTTTTAAATAATTCGGATTTTCTTTATTATTATTATTATTATTATCTATGTACATTGGCAATCCATCACGAGAAAACACAACAACCCGCACTCCTTACAGATACGAAACTGACCTCTCTCTGTAAAATGTGTTGAAATAACTACTTTAGGCCTAAAATTAGGATAATCCTTTTTATCCCGGGGCGATTTAGACCTAATTCCAGGTCAAAATATATTTCAAACTGACCTTTTTCTGTAAAATGTGGTGCAATAACTACGTTAGGCCTAAATTTAGTCTTAAATTTAAGCCTAATACCAGGTCAAAAGGTAATTCCAGTATAGACAAGAATCGAGAATCAATGTTATTATTATTTTATAAATATATTTCAAACTGAAACATGCTGGATCGGTAAGATCCTTTAAGCAGGTAAGAAGGAAATGTTTTCCTTACTTGTGAGTGGCCGGAGGTAATCCTTATCTCTATATGACCTCGTATGTGATTGGTCGAGAATTATTTTATCGCTTTTTTTGGTTTTACGTATGTAAAAACATGTTTTTTCATATCCTGAACCTTATCTGTGATTGGATGAAAATTATATTGGAGGATGCGTGTTTTAGATCCAAGCTCATTTTAAAATCATACTCGTTTTGGCTCTTAAGCGGTGCACAAGTTCTCTGGTTTGTAATAAAAGTGTTCTATTTTCACTAAGTGTATATCATGAACCACCTTAACATGTATACCTCAATACAAGACATTATCCAGTGGGAAATCAAGATCCCAGGAAGTAGGGTTTCATTCTTATATAAAAGAAAACCCGATGGATTTGAATTTTTCAAGTGTGCTACCCAATCACCCTGTTATAATACCAAGCGTATTTTCGTGAGTCCAGATGAATTACTTTGTATATGTAATCACACTGAAGAGTGGCTTACAGAATACTTTAAACCAAGCTCCGCTTTAAACTGGACCGAAACAGTTATTAGCCTGTGCGAAGAAACCAGCGATAAGCAACTTACTCTATCATTTTATAAACATCAAAACATAATCAGTTTGGAAGTTAGATTATGGGAGAGAAATAATGAAACAACCTTATTTGAACCTACATCATTTGGATTCTACATTTCAGGCCTAGCGCAGATGAAATATATGTTAGAGGTACGTAAGCGAATGTTATTGCAGCTGAAGAAGACATATGTGCTATCTAATTACGTAACCGTAATTCATTACATGTTATACCAAGAATACCCTGATCGATGATCCTACGGTTATCATCGACCGCTTCCTAAGTTCTATAGACGTACAGAAATTCATTTATCTACTTAGAAAACAATGACAAGAAAGTATTTATGCAGGTGACCCCGAATGTAAATATACTATGATATCTGAGAGAGAACTTTTTACGTATGTGTTAACTGAAGGTATTACTGAGACACGAAACTATATCATCGATAATGATATAAATGATTGGCATATTTGCAAAGATTTAGAGAATTTTAATATAAAATAATCATAAACATCATGTGTAAAATGTATGTGGAAGTGTTATATATATAATAATATTCCTGTATTATATTTAATGTGAACCTTATATAAAAAAATTATATATATTTAAATTTCTTATATATATATATATATATATATATATATATATATATATATATATATATATATATATATATATATATATATATATATATATATATATATATATATATATATATATATATATATATATATATAAATTACTGTAAGATAATGATTATTAAAATTCTAATTATATAATAAAGTTTTATTATCCTTATTTTACTTTCTTAAATAAATATTTACATGTATGTTAAGAGTTTAAATAAACGAACCCCAGGTTCAGGATATGAAAAAAACATGTTTTTACATACGTAAAACCAAAAAAGCGATAAAATAATTCTCGACCAATCACATACAGTCATATAGAGATAAGGATTACTCCGGCCACTCACAAGAAAGGTAAACATTCCTTCTTACCTGATTAAAGGATCTTACCGATCCAGCATGTTTCAGTTTGAAATATATTTATAAAATAATAATAACATTGATTCTCGATTCTTGTCTATACTGGAATTACCTTTTGACCTGGTATTAGGCTTAAATCAGCCTGGGATACAAAAAGGCTTATCCTAAATTTAAGACTAAATTTAGGCCTAACGTAGTTATTGCACCACATTTTACAGAAAAAGGTCAGTTTGAAATATATTTTGACCTGGAATTAGGTCTAAATCGCCCCGGGATACAAAAAGGATTATCCTAATTTTAGGCCTGAAGTAGTTATTTCAACACATTTTACAGAGAGAGAGGTCAGTTTCGTATCTGTAAGGAGTGCGGGTTGTTGTGTTTTATAATATAATTATTATTATATAGATAATAATAATAATAATAATAAAGAAAATCCGAATTATTTAAAAAACTTTGAAATATTTTTAGTTAACATCGAGCGAATAATATAAATGTAAGTGAATAATTGTTATTTTTAAATAAGAACTTAAAAAGATTTTAACAAATTAATAAAGTTTTAACGCGTGTAACGCGGCATAGCTTGGGTGTAGAGGGTGCTAGGGAGCTGACCTTACTGATTTATTGCTTTAAGGTACATAAAATATATGTTTTTAATAAAATTTCATAAAATTTTAGTAAAAGTTATTTTAAAACTTGATAGTTATAAAATTTATAAACAAAAAGTATTAACAGTTAATAATAATTTCTTTGTTCAAAGATAATGATTGATTTATTATAGAAGTTTTAAGAAACTTTGAAATAATTTTAGTTATATTTGAATGAGTAATATAAATGTACGTGTTTAATTAAAACATAAAATGTTTTAATAAATTATACGTTATATGTGTAAGTAAATCTGCGTGTGTAAGTAAATCTGTGTGTGAGTGTAAGTAAATCTGCGTGTGTAAGTAAATCGTGTGTGAGTGTGTGTGTGTGTGTGTGTGTGTGTGTGTATAAGTGTAAATGTAAGTGTCTATGGCTAAATGTAAGTGTCATAGTGAATGTGTGTATAAGTGTCATAGTGAATGTGTGTATAAGTGTAAGTGTGTGTGTGTGTGTGTGTGTGTGTGTGTGTGTGTGTGTGTGTGTGTATAAGTGTAAATGTAAGTGTCTATGGGTAAATGTAAGTGGCATAGTGAATGTGTGTATAAGTGTCATAGTGAATGTGTGTATAAGTGTCATAGTGAATGTGTGTTCTAAATAATAATAACAATAGGCATGAAGTAAATAACACTAAGTATAATAAAAATAAAAATAAAATAATAAAAATAATAAAAATAATAAAAATAAAATAATAAAAATAATAAAAATAATAATAAAAATAAATAAAAATAATAATAAAATAAATAAAAAGTATTAAAACAAAATAAAAAACATAATGTTAATAAATATATGAGTTAAAACAGTAAAGCAGAAAGTTAAAACAGTAAAGCAGAAAGTTAAAGCAGTAAAGCAGAAAGTTAAAGCAGTAAAACATGAGTTAAAGCAGTAAAGCAGTAAAACAAAAGCATACTAATCCTCCCTTGGTGTTAGGTCACACCTCTATTGATTTACTGATTTACTGCTTTAAGGTATGAAATGTTAATAAATATATGAGTTAAAGCAGTAAAACATATGAGTTAAAGCAGTAAAACATATGAGTTAAAGCAGTAAAACAGTAAAACAAAAGCATACTAAGCCCTATGTTGCTAGGTCACACCTCTATTGATTTACTGATTTACTGCTTTAAGGTATGTAATGTTAATAAATATATGAGTTAAAGCAGTAAAACATATGAGTTAAAGCAGTAAAACATGAGTTAAAGCAGTAAAACATGAGTTAAAGCAGTAAAGCAGTAAAACAAAAGCATACTAATACCCCCCTTGGTGTTAGGTCACACCTCTATTGATTTACTGATTTACTGCTTTAAGGTATGTAATGTTTTTAATAAAATTTCGTACAATTGTAGTAAAATAAAATGATTATATATCAGACACTCTGGATTTTTCTTCTTACATACAATTTTTAAAAATTTATAAATTAAAAAGTATTAAGTAAAAATAATGTTAATAAATATATGTGTTAAATAATAGGTCTGTAATGAGTTACAGTTTTAGGTTCGCGAAAATGTTTTTAATAAAAATGTTTAAGTATGAAATAAAAATGAATGACTCATAGTATATTTGAAAAGAAATTCTTTGAAATGTTTAAGTATGAAATAAAAATGAATGACTTATAGTATATATATTTTTCATTCGCGCGGGAATATTGCGCCTGCGGGCGCACGCGGCGGGAACGCGGAAATATTGCGCCTGCGGGCGCACGCGGCGGGCGGGAACGCGGCGGATTGCGCCTGCGGGCGCACGCGGCGGCCGGGAACGCGGCGGCGGGGAACGCGGCGGGCGGGACCGCGGCGGATCGCACCTGCGGGTGCGGGGCTGGTTGTCTTTGCGCGGAGGGCGCATGCGGCGCCCTGGTGTTCCAATTATGAACTAGGGGAAGACATTAATATTAACTCTGTTCTATGATGTGGCGTAGAGATGAGCCATCAAAGGTGATTTCATCAAAGATGAATCATCAATATAGATGGTATCAAAGATGACGTCATCAAAGATGAACCTTCAAAGTTGAGGCATCAATGCTGAGGCATTTATGCTGGGGCATCAAAGTTGAGGCATCAAAGTTGAGGCATCAAAGTTGAGGCATCAAAATATCGAGTGTGTGAGTGTAAGTGTAAGTGTATCTGTGTGTAGGTGTGAGTGTAAGTGTATATGGTTTAATGTAAGTGTCATAGTGTGTATAAGTGTCATAGTGAATGTGTGTATAAGTGTCGTAGTGTATGTGTGTATAAGTGTTAGAAAAAGACTAACTCATAGTAGGAAGCATCCTAGCAACTTGTAATATACACCAATCGAATCCTCATACCTTATAACCTAGGGGTAGACACCCATATTAGGGCTATTCTAGGCTCAGGGGAGGCTAGAAAAGGCTTGAAAAAAGTGGCACTCAGTTGGCACTATGTGGCACTCACTTGGCACTATGTGGCACTCACTTGGCACTCACTTGGCACTCATTGGCACTCATTGGCACTCACTTGGCACTCACCTGGCACTCACCTGGCACTCATCTAATACTCATAGAACACTAATAGAACATCACTAGATACTTCTTACGGTGGTTGGGAACCATCAAAGCCATCAAGTTAGCGTGGGTCAAAATTGACCCATGGTATATGGCAAGGTCAAAGGCGAAATATCATGGTCAAACAAGGTTAAGACATCAAAAAAGGGCTAAGTCCCTAAAGGAAGGACAAAAATTACCGTGGGTCAAAATTGACCCATGGACGACCAAAGGGATTGGCAGTGTGTTTGTACGTGAGTATAAGTGTAAATGTAAGTGTCTATGGGTAAATGTAAGTGTCATAGTGAATGTGTGTATAAGTGTCATAGTGAATGTCTGTATAAGTGTAAGTGTGTGTGTGTGTGTGTGTGTGTGTGTGTGTGTGCGCGCGCACGTGTGTAGGTGTTCAAGTTAGGGTAGGTCCATACATGCGTACAAGTTAGGAACGAAATATGTGACGGGTGGGCCACGAGTGGGCAAAAAATTGGCGTGGGCAAAAAATGACCCATGGTATCTGGCAAGGTCAAGGCCGAAATATCATGGTCAAACAAGGTTAAGACATCAAAAACGGGCTAAGCCCATAAAGGGTCCCCAAAAATTACCGTGGGCAAAAATGGCCCACGGTCGAAAAAATTAGGGGGCGTAAAATAGGGCAATACGTACAACGGTTGCTTACGCAACCGTTTGGCGCAACCCTTCTTCGAAGGGTTGCCAAAAATTAGGGTTGCCGAAAAAATTAGGGTTGCCAAAAAATTAGGGTTGCCAAAAAATACCGTGGGTCAAAAATGACCCATGGAAGACCAAAGGGTTGGTCGAAAAAATTAGGGTGGGGTACGTACAACGGTTGCTGACGCAACCGTTTGGCGCAACCCTTCTTCGAAGGGTTGCAAAAAATAGGGTTGCCATAAAAAATTAGGGTTGCCAAAAAAGTTAGGGTTGCCAAAAAATTAGGGTTCTCAAAAAATTAGGGTTGCCAAAAAATTAGGGTTGCCAAAAAATTAGGGTTCTCAAAAAATTAGGGTTCTCAAAAAATCCGGGTTCTCAAAAAATCCGGGTTCTCAAAAAATCCGGGTTCTCAAAAAATCCGGGTTCTCAAAAAATACCGTGGGCCAAAAATGACCCATGGAAGACCAAAGGGTTTGGTCGAAAAAGGTCAAGGCCCAAAAGGTGAAGGAAGGTCAAGGTCAGGTAAAAATTCGAGCTCAAAAAAGGTCGCGGTCAAAAAAGGTCAAAAAAGGTCGCGGTCATTTTCGTGCAAAATGGCCCTCCTACTACTTGTTATTTTGACAAATTTTTTCATTCCTTAATTAAAATTTTTTCCCTTAATTCTTACAGATCTTAAAGTCTGATTCAATAAGAAATTTATCGTTTTTTAGCAGAAAATAATGTTATATGGGTATTATGTATGTGTGTGTGAAACAATCAGTATGACCAATGGTTTCCTGTATTTATGACATGGGAAAATTCCTAAAGGATAGGTACTAGAATTTTCCTGCGATATCCTGGAGGATATTTTTTAGGATTTATCCTTCAGAAAAATTCCCTTGGGAATTTATATAATTCCAGTATAAAATTATTCCAAAGGATAAAATCCTACTGATTCCTCTAGGGAATTTGGCCATTCCATATGGTCCATAAATTTCCAGTACGCTTCCCCACAGGACCTTTTTTGCTGGGAAGATTGTGTCCAGTAGATAGATGGAAGAAACTATGTTATTCAATCATTGAAAACTTTTATATTTTATTTGCTCCAACTTCAGATACAACTTCAAGGATACCTTTATGGATACATTGATTGCAATTGAGGGAAAACCTCCAAAATTGGGAGTAGTAATCAGGAGTGGAGTCATTGGCATAGGAAAGGATAGGAGACGAAATGATAGAAGGAAGATCATTAACGAAAAATAGAAAAAGAGCTGGGATAGGACAGAATTTTGAAGAACACTACTATTAATAAATAGATTTAAAGTATGAACGGTGACCGTCTACAACAGCTACAATAGGCTGATCCTAAAGAGATAAGAGAGAATGCTGTATGGAGTAAAAAATTAAGGTGGGTTTTCAAATGTCAGTCCTAAGGGTCGTAGTTTGTTGTTAATGAGAAGTCTACTTCTTTTGTTAATTTTTATTGTTAGTTTTTGTCCGTAAAGACCGTCACTCTGCTTATGGTTAGCAATTATTCAAGTTGAGTTACATAGATCGCGATATATATATATATATATATATATATATATATATATATATATAAATATATATATATATATATATATATATATATATATATATATATATATATATATATATATATATATATATATATATATATATTTATATATATATATATATATATATATATATATATATATATATATATATATATATATATATATATATATATATATATATATATATATATATATATTTTTATATAGCGATATATATACTATATATATATATATATATTAATGATGGGCGAATCGAATCCAGTTCGAGCTATCGGTAGTTCGGTTCGTCAACAGGTGTAGTTCAGTTCAGACATTTCCAACACACAGTTCGGGTTTCGGATTCGGTTGAATCTAGGTAAGGTTGAATTTAATTCGGATTCGAGCGATCTTTGCACATACAGTTCGGGCTCGATTCGAATCAGGTTCGAATCAAATCTTTCTTATTTCTAGAGGGATTTCAAAATCATCAAAATAATAAAAAAACGAAAACTTAGAATAAAATTGCATCACCATTTAGGAGCCAATCACAGAGTGCTGTAGAGCCAATCCCAGATGCATATTTCTATTATTCTTGAAACAAATCATCACTCTGGAAGACCAGGACCTCAGAATGTTGGAAACTAATAATTTACAAGAATAAGTTTAAAAATAATGTTGATTTTAATAGGATATTCATTATGTTAATTATAAAATAGTTAATAAATTGCAATTTACTTAATTAACTTTTTAAAAAATTTATTAAAAACAAGCTTAAGAATTAGAATTTACATTTTATAGCAGTTAAAAACAATATAAATTGTTAATAATAATAATAATAATATATACCTATATATATATATATATATATATATATATATATATATATATATATATATATATATATATATATATATATATATATATATATATATATATATATATATATATATATAGGGAGTTATCTATTAGTGCCTCCCCCTGGTGGCGGATGGGGGAGGACCCTCTAAGGAGGGTAGCTCCGAAATATATAAATAAGGAGCCGTGGACCAAAACTGCAACCAGGACAGGCCTAGCAAGCCGCTGGCGAAGTGACATTGCTCAAGAAACTCCTGTTTTGCCTCGGAACCACGGATTAATTAGACGAAGACGACCGAGCGACCTGGTAACGGAAATCCTTCCGGGAGAGGCCTTAGAGTGGCTACCCTGAATGTTGGAACCCTGAGGGGTAAGGAGGAGGAGATGGTGGAGCTGATGCTGGAAAGGAAGTTGGATATTTTGGGAGTCTGTGAAACCAGACTCATGGGAAGTGGAAGCAGAACAATACATAATAACTATCAATTGATGTACAGTGGTGGAGAGGTACATAGACATGGGGTGGGAGTGATTTTGACGGAAGAAATGGCGCAGAGAGTAGAAAGTGTGGACTATGGGGATGAAAGAATGATGATGTTTTCAATCAAAATGGAACACATGGGTATTAGTGTTGTACAGGTATATGCACCGCAACAGGGAAGAACTGAAGCTGAGAA
>JABUQX010058209.1:102500-112500 GCA_015478945.1 Trachelipus rathkii | reverse complement strand
TATATATATATATATATATATATATATATATCTACATTAATATATATATATATATATATATATATATATATATATATATATATATATATATATATATATATATATATATATGTATATAACTAAAACTATATATATATATATATATATATATATATATATATATATATATATATATATATATATATATATATATATATAGGTCAGAGTGTCTAAAGCTGACATCATGTAACTTTAGAACGGCAGCACCTACAGTAAAACAAATTGCATATTTGGAATCAGCGGAAAATTCTAAGGAGGGGTTTTTAATTTCTTATTTTTATTTTATTTTTTTATTTTTTTTTATTCTTCGGAAATATAACAACGAGCCATAATTTTCTCTAAGCAATTGACGATATTTTTATCATCTAAATTAAGTAGCCAGGCAATGCTCAGCCTACGACTGAAAAACGAATAAATGTGAAGCAACATATCTTCATTACTATAGTATTTTTATATATTTAGATTGTTATTTCATTATTATTTGATTTTTTATATTTCAAAATATTTGGAAAAAAATATTCTAAAAGAAAATCGATTTATAGAGTTTTTAGAAGAGATTAAAAATCAATTTAGATGAAGAATTTAAATTTGGAAACGTATGTTAAGAGGTAAAAAAAAATTTTTTTTCTTGTAATTAAAGTAATAGCATAGTGTAAAGGTAATAATTTTTTTTTTTTAACTAAAGGAATACCATTGGGTAAACCGCAAAGATGGCATGAGTCGGGGTCTCTCGGCCTCCCGGCTCGAGCCCCCTAATTGGAATATAAAAAAAAGAAATTTCTAAAATTTTCCGATAAACACAAAAAAAAAAAATTAAAACCTCTTAATTTCCGCTGATTTCCAAATATGTAATTTTATTTTACTGTAGGGACTGCCATTCTCGAGGTACATGATGTCGGCTCTAGACACTCTTACCATAAATATATCTACATATATATATATATATATATATATATATATATATATATATATATATATATATATATATATATATATATATATATATATATATATATATATATATATATACATGGGCGTAGGCAGGGGGTGCCCCCTAAATCTTGGCGAAATAAAAATTATGTTTGCCAAACGACGTTTTTAAGGGTTTATTAGTAGAAAAACTGAAAAAATACATCAATCGATGTAGGAATAATGAAGTAGTTAATACTAATTAATAACAATATTATAATAATTTTCTAAAGGATTTTAATGCGTGTTTTCGTTTCCATATTGGTTTTAAAGTCAACTAGTTTGTGCTTTTATACAGCTGGATTCTTTTGACATTATTCTCCGCTAGAACTTTCAGTATGTCGATAGCATTTGGCGGCTGCCAAAGCTGTTAAATCAATCACGGAAAGCGTACCCGTTGATATTCAGCTGCAGACAATACATTAAAAAACAACTGCAGAAAATAAAAGAAATATTACAGCAGTTTTGAAGACCATAATTTTATATATAATAATATATTTATATATATATATATATATATATATATATATATATATATATATATATATATATATATATATATATATATATATATATATATATATATATATATATATATATATATATCACTCAACCTTTGCCCCCCCTAAATGTACTAGATATTTACCATATATATATATATATATATATATATATATATATATATATATATATATATATATATATATATATATATATATATATATATATATATATATATATATATATATATATATATATATAATTGTAGGGAATATCAGATACGACCACCTAATAGGCTAGCACGACAGGCCTTTATTATTATATATATATATATATATATAACTTATATATATATATATATATATATATATATATAACATATATATATATATATATATATATATATATATATATACTATATATATATATATATATATATATATATATATATATTTTAATTTCATTTAACACCATTCAGCTACCAGGCTATATCGGCAATATATATATGTATATAATAATAATATATATATATATCTCTCTTATATATATATATATATATATCATATATATATATATATATTACTATATATATATATATATATATAAAAAAGAGAGGTGAGTTAGAGAGAAGAGAATATGTAGAGGCTCGGCGAGAGTCTGATAGAGTGAAAAGGATGGAAAAGGAAACCACCTGGGAAAAAATCGGAAACGAGTTGGAAGAAGATGTGACAGGCGTAAGAAAGCTGGTTTTTAATATAGCTAAGAATTACAGGAAAAGCTCGACACCAATGGCACGAGCTATAAAGGGCGAAAACGGAGTCCTAATAGTAAACCAAAGGAAATTGACGAGAGATGGAGGGGCTTCGAGATTTGTACAATGTGGAGGGCGTGGCGGAGGAGAGATTGCGAGAGCCTGATTTGTTGGAGGCTGGGAGAGAGGAGGAGTGGTTGATCACGGAGGAGGAGATGATGGTGGCGTTGAAAGGTATGAAGAGCGGAAAGGCGGCGGGAGAAGATGGAATAGTTGCGGAGATGCTGAAGGAAATGGGAGTTGAAGGGACAAGACGGATGTTAAATCTGATGAACAGGTGTTGGAGAGATGAGGTGGTGCCTGGTGAATGGAGTAGGGCAACAATCTGCCCCATATATAAAAAAGGAGATAAAACAGAATGTGATAGAGGGATTGCATTAATGTCACACCCTGCGAAGACCTATGAAAGGATATTAGAGAGAAGGCTGAGAGAGGTGGAAGGGTGGAATACAAGCTAGAATAGTGGCAACATGGTTTAAGACCGAGGAGATCGACTATAGATCTCGTGTTCCTTTAAAAGAAATGATGTGAAAAAATTTAAATTTAGGAAGACATGCAGCTTTCTTAGACCCTAGAAAAGACTTTTGATAGAGTGCCTAGGGAGTTATTGTGGAGGGAACTGAGAAGAATAGAATATGGAATACCTAATAAAAGCAATAAAAAGCACTTATGTAGACAGTAAATGCAGAGTAAAGACTATTTCAGTGAGGGAGAATGGTTTTAATGTCACAGTGGAGTAAAAGCAAGGGCGTGCAATTCCTATTCTATTCATTATATACGCAGACAGTTTGCAGGAGATCGGTGCAGATCGTAAAAAATGAATGTTTGGGATGCGCGGATGACTGGTTTTGTTTGCACAAAAAACCAAAAGAAGACTCTAGGAGTACACTACCTAGAAGGTTGGGACAGAAGATTTGGAGAAGGGTATGAGGATAAACCGAGGGAAGACAGAGGTGATGTTGATCGGAGGTGGTGGAGATGTCCTGAAGGTGAGTTTGAGTGGAGAAGGGCTGAGACAAACGGACCAGTTTAAATATTTGGGGTGCACTATGGTGAGGAAAATGACACAATGTTGGAATTAAATAAGAGAATTGGGAAATTTAATGGGACAGTAGCAATGTTGTTCCCATTGTTGAAGGAAAGGGCAATTTCGAGACGGGTCAAGATGGTGATGTAAACAAGTATACTGAGGCCAATACTGACGTACGGACATGAAGCTTGGGCTCTTAATACGAAAGCAAAAGCAAAGTTAGGCATGCGGATGTGTGTTGCGACTGATTAGAGGGTGACAAGAGAGCAGGAAGAGAAATGAGGAGGGTACGGCGGATTTGGGTGTGAAAGCGTGGTAGAGAAAGCTTGTGGAAAGGACAACTACGTGAAACACGGACGTGTTAGGATGAGGGCAACGAGGTGCCCAAGAAGATATCTGGAATGAATACCGGAGAAGTGTGGGAAGACCTAAAGTTAGATGGAGCGACAACGTGAGCGCGGCAATGAGAGGAAGGAACGTTCAGGATGTGGAGGCGTCTGAGATGTGGATGGACAGAAGACGTTGGAGAAGGCTTCCTGGAAGAACTGACCAAGATACATGCATCTACAGGAGGTAGTGAGAAAGAGAGAAATATATATATATATATATATATATATATATATATATATATATATATATATATATATATATATATATAGAGGTATAGATATATATAGATATATATATACAGAGGTGGAGCACGATCCGTTACTCCGTTGCACTAACGGAACTGGTTGATAACAGGTGAGCGGACTCGTTCCCTTTTCTTTCATGTAACGCACCGAGTAAGTTTCCGTTATTTTCCTCCGTTGCTTTTTATTAGGAATTTTGTTCGAGAGATAGAATGGAATGGAGGAGGTGGGTGAGGGCGAGATGAAGGAAAATATGAATTAGGGAAGCTGCACGTACCACTACCCCGCTTAAGCGGGAATAAGTGTTTGTATAATAATAATAATATATATATATATATATATATATATATATATATATATATATATATATATATATATATATATATATATACAAAAAATTTTGATACTAAAATGTAGAACGATAGACTGCTTCCCAAGTCTATCGTCGAGTCATATGAAGTAAATTTTCCAAATTTTCTTCCCTGGTAGCAAGGGGCTGGAAACCCCTTCTATCACATTTATCTTTCCGCAAAGAATGGTGTTGATATATCGTTTAACATATTAATAGTAATAACAGTGATTTTGAAAATTTGATAATATTAAGTAATAATAATGTTAATGATAATTTTAAATATGATAATAATGATAATAATATTAATATTTAGTCAAATATATATAACAAACATGCGAATTGTGATGATGATAGTGATAATAATGATAATAATAATAGTGTAATAAGATAATAATGAAGATTTTAATATATTGAATAGTGGTAATTAATATTAATACATAATGAAATGTTGTGTAGGCATATCAATATTAATATTAAAACATAGTGCAGTGATAGTGATAGTAGTGATAATGATAGTAATGATAGTGATAGTATTAATAATAGTAGTGATATTTATATTTGTATATATATATGTTGTGTATGTGTATATGTATTTAGGTTATGTATATGTATTTATGTATGTATATATATATATATATAGCACTCTTTCTTTTTCTCATATACTCTCTCTCTCCTCTTATACTCTCTTTCTAAAATAAGTGTTTATATATATATATAAATATATATATATATATATATATATATATATATATTTTGTGTATATATATATATATATATATATATATATATATATATATATATGTATATATATATATATATATATATATATATATATATATATATATATATATATATATATATGTATATATATGTATATATATATATATATATATATATATATATATATATATATATATATATATATATATATATATATATATATATATTTTTAAATATATTTATTTATTTATATAAAAAAGCGCCCGATAGCTCAGTGTTAGAGCACTCGCCCAACAAAGCGAGGGTCCCAGGTTCGCAACTGGTCGGGTGGGAGAATGTGAGCTATTCTCTCCTTGGGCTTAGCTCCGTCCTGCTCAGACGTTAAAGGAGTACACCCCCTCCTTGATTAGAGGGCTCTGCCGTGGTGATAGTGTTTATTTAAAAAAAAAAAAAAAAAAAAAAAAAATAAATATATATATATATATATATATATATATATATATATATATATATATATATATATATATATATATATATATTAAAAATATATATATATATATATATATATATATATATATATATATATATATATATATATATATATATATATATATATATAAAGAATAAGAAGTCTGCTTAGAATTATGACGGATGCGTGGCAGTGGAAATGAATGTGACGAGTGTGGTTGGAACATTCAAGAAATCAAATAACATTGACTAATGAGAGGAGTGATAGAGAATAATAATAGGTTTGACTGCGCAAGAGGGACTTGATATATATAAATGAAGATACATTAGTAAGGAGGAGGTGTTGAGTAGAGCGAGAAAAGTTGAAGAAGGGTAAATCTGCAGGTATAGATGAAATTACCGGTGAAATGTTCAAGAACGGGGGAGATGGTGATTGATTCGATTTGGAAGTTGAGTAACAAAGCGTTTATGGAGGTCTAGTTCCGAGGATTGGAGAGAGCAGTAATAAGTACCCTTATATTGGTGCAGAGAGATAAGGTAACTGCGGTTTTAGAGAATGGTTTGTCGTTAGCAAAGGAAGATATGCTTTCATTATTTGGTCGAAAAGAATTGTACCAAAAGGGCAGATGCACAGTTGCACAAAACAAGGTGCGTTCAGAAGTGGTAGAGGAAGTGTGGATCAAATCTTTACATTGCATTGAAAAAAATGATTAAGAAAATGAGGGAGAAGAAGAATCTAAATTAACATTTAGTTTTTGGATTTGCAAACAGACGTATGATATGATTAATAGAAAGGAGGCTCATAAGAGTCTTATTGAAATAGTCAGCTGGCAGGTGAGGTTCTAGATGGAATCAAAGGTATATTATGACAATCGTCAGAAAACGTGTGAAATAAATGGGTTGAGTGATTGGTTTTAATATTAGCAAGGTGAGGCAGGGATGTAGTTATGTCTTCTTGGTTATTCAATTTGTATTTGGATGGGATCAAGAAAGGATTTCATTTAGGGGCGGCAGGAAATGCTGTTAGAATGATGGAAATGAAGAAGAGAGTGGAGGTGCCCTACCTGTGCTGCGGATGGATTTGGTTTTGTGGCAGATCTGAGACAGTTTGAAGATTCTGTGGCAGTTGGCAGAGGTGTGTAAGGAAGTGTTTGAAAGGTAAACGTAATGGGTAAGTTGTGGTTCAGCCAGTGAGGACAGTCCTCGGTGTGAAGTTGTTAGATGGTGAGCACCTGGAAAAGTGTCTGAATTTAAATGTTGAAGTAAATATGTTGGATGAAGGGAAAGGATATAGTACAGAGTGTAGTAGAAAGTTGCTAGAATGACAGAGATTAGCTGGTGCATTAAAATCGTTTAGTGGATGTGGGGACTAAGTCTTAGTACTAAAGTTGCGACATGTGTTTTAATAATGTGATGATATTGAAAATTCTTCACAAACCAATAAAATTACCTAAGATGCCTATGTAATTAATGTCATAGTCAAAAACTAAAAATAACGGAGGAATGGGACTTCGTTACTTTTTCTTTTAGAGAAAAGAAAAAAAGAAAACGGAAATACTTTTTCCGAGTAACGGATCACTTGTCCTGACAGCTACGAAACTTCCAACCTTCTTTATATATATATATATATATATATATATATATATATATATATATATATATATATATATATATATATATATATATATATATATATATATATATATATATATATATATATATATATATATATATAATAAAAATTATTCACATCTAAAAAAACAAATATTTTAGGCAGTAAAAAAAATTAAAACAATTTTATTTATATCCATAAATATTTGAAAAGAAATATGTCATATTTGGTTGTATTTAATTTTAGTAAAAAATCGATGATTCAGATCGGATTCAGTTCAAGCTTTTACAGATTCAGTTCAGTTCGAATTTCCTACACAGTTCAGTTTGAATCGAAGGTGCTGGATTCAGTTCGGATAAGACACTCTCCAAACATATATGTTGGGCGCATGGTGTCTTGTAGTTCGCCCATCACTGATACCTTAATGGTGCCTGTATCTTTTCGGTATATATGAACGTCAATATATATATATATATATATATATATATATATGCTCTGAACATAGCTTCGAAAGTTGCATTGTACATCGAGCACGCTACGAGCATGGATGTGGGTAAAATCACAAGAATTTCTGCCCCAGGGGGGTGCTGCAAGATTACACAATTCCCCCCCTCCACCAGGAGGGTTACTGCCAAAAGGAGCCAGGCTAAGTCCGAGCCCCTTTACTATTGTTCTCATCCTATTTATCTAACTGTGTCTCAAATCTGCCTTTTCTGTCTACCTTTACTCTCATCGTAGGGAGAATACTCCTCCTCCGGTCGGGAGATATCGAGAGTAATCCGGGTCCCCCTAAATATTACTGCCCTATCTGCCAAAAACAAGTTGGACTAAATAGTATTCAGTGTGTTAGTTGCCTGGGAATGGGTACACCTGTCCTGCTCACCATTCCGAACCCTCCCCAGATACAATATGCCCCACATTCTATGGTTACGATGCCATATACTCCCCTTCCCAACCTCCTCACCACTCCCTTTTAACACTGATCCACAACAGCATACCATATCATAATACAACTACTAACACTTCCACACCACTCCCCGCCGCATTAATAAAATCCCAATCTTGTTCTATACTCCTGAACAAGACCATACATCTTCAACTTCTACATCTTCGCCACTCTACCACCCCAAACCCGCCCCCAAATAACCTCACACCCCCCTATCAACAATAGCTACATACCCAAATCTCATCCTTGGAGGCGACTTAAATGCCCACCACACTGCCTGACTACCCATCCGATCCCCGGGGTAACCATATCCTTAATGAATTGGAATCCCTGAATATCCTTAACTCAAAAAAACTCCCCACCAGAATCCCTCCCCAAGCCAACCAATCCCCCACCTCACCAGACGTCACATTTTGTTCCCCCTCCCTACATCACAGACTAACCTGGGACACAACCACTGACCTACAATCAGATCATCTCCCTATCCTCATATCTCTGGCCTCCCCCCACCAAACTCCCAAAAAAGACCACATACACTAACTACAAAAAAGCTAACTGGACAGAATTCACTAACCATATCGAATCCCATATAAACCCTACACCAATACATGACATAACATCTTTAAACACCTCCATCATTCATTTAAACAACACAATCATCAAATCAGCCAACCTCTACATACCTAAGGGTCACAGAAAATCCTACAATCCCAAACTATCCCCCGAAATCAGTCAACCTCAAGCAAAGAAACTCCCTCCGAAAACTCCGACCATACACCACATTAACCACAAACCAAATAACTAACCTAAACACTCAGATCTCTAATCTCATAACCACCAACACCACTAACAAGTTTACAGAATACCTACAGAACAATATCTCACGCATAGATAATAAGAAAACCTGGCAGGTTATCAAAAAACTAAACAATTCGCAAAACAACCCCCCTCCCTCACACGAATCCTTGCCCGACAACTCCCTCCCTTCCTCAAAACAACAAGCAGACAGCCTCGCAAAACACTACGCTAATATCTCCCGTAAACCAACTCACAAAAAAACAACTCAAAAAACTTCCCTCAGATCACAACCCTCCACCTCCATTTACAACCAACATGATATCAGAGACAATCAAAACCCTTAAAAATTCACCAGCAACAGGACCAGACTCAATCTCAAACTTCCACCTGAAACACCTAGGAGGCAAAGCAATTCTCCTTATCACAGAAATCTTTAACAAATCTTGGAAACTCAATTATATACCCCCAATCTGGAAACAAGCACTCATTCTCCCAAAACTTAAACCCAAAAAAGACCCCAATTCCCCATCCTCCTATCGCCCAATCTCTCTCCTCTCCACCATCAGCAAACTGCTGGAGAAACTAATATTAAACAAAATATCCCCACACATCACCCTCCCAGAATTCCAACACGGATTTAAAAGCAATCATTCAACAACATAATTAATGGCTTCAACCAATCCCCATCACACAGATCCATACTTACAGCCATCGACATTAACAAAGCCTTTGACACTGTCCCCACATACATCCTTATACAAAAAATCCTTCAATCCCCCCTAGAAAACAATGATAAAAAGTGGCTCTCAAACTTCCTCACCAATCGATACGCCAAAGTCCTCCATAAAAACACCCTATCACACTCCATTAAACTACAAAGCGGCGTACCACAGGGCGCCATTCTCGCCCACCCCTACCAACCAATCCACCAAACTAATTACTTACGCAGACGACATCAGTCTCATTTCCCAACATCCACTTGTAAATACAGCCACCCAACACACCCAAGAATACCTACAATTATTAGAAATTTGGTTACACACCAATAGAATGACAGCTTCCCCCCCTTAAATCCTCCTATTACAGACCATACTGATCACATTCCATAATAGTCTACCTAGT
>JABUQX010058209.1:92500-97500 GCA_015478945.1 Trachelipus rathkii | reverse complement strand
AATATTGCATATATATATTCTAGATATATATCATATATATATATCTATAATCTATACATATATCTACTATTATCATACATATATACATATTTTTTTTTTTTTTTTATCTAGCAAATCTGGCACCACCACTATCCGGCAGAGCCCTATTATAGGAGGGTATGGCTGCTGCCAAATTTTCATCCGCTAGCGCAGAATACACAGATTGACCACATTTAGAGCGGCGCTTTAAAGTGAGGGGAGATTAAATTCAGCAGGGAATACAGAAGATGCTGACAGAATTCCACAGAACAGAGGGGCAGGAAAAGAAGGAAGACCGCAGCGAAACTAGCCTGGGAAATTAACCAAGATCCACACCAATACACGGCCGTAGAGTACGCAAACCACTTGTGCACCAAGCGCGTTCCGAAGGTGATGGTACGCGAGCGGTAAGTTCCCTCGAACACCTGCCGGTGCGGTACCTATAGAAAAGAATAAAGTACTAACATCGCTGCCGCAAAATTAGAGGGTCAACAAAAATGGACGGCACAGGGCAGTTATAAGGCTTCTGGTTTTGACTCGACGCTGTCCAAAAGCCGGCTGAAGAACCCAGGAGCCCCCGCCCCCGCAGATGAGAACAGTACTCCAAATAAAAGGGCGGGATGAGATCCTTGTATGGCTGGATGTACTGAGAAGAGGAAAAAAAATTGCACTCCAAACAGCTAGCCTAGGTCTTCTGCGGCCGCGATGTCCAGCAACCGTTGTGATGTGAGGTTTCCAAACATTTTTTTGTTTTATGTTAAGCCCAAGGATGTTTATATTTGTCAAACAGCGAGAGACGAGCAGAACCCGTTCGAAAAGATGATATAGGAAAGTTAGAGGGTGTTTTAGAGAGGGAGGAAATTTTTAGAAGTTGAGTTTTAAAAGAATTGAATTTCACCAAGCGTTTGGAGACGGACCCCCAATCGGAAAAATTCTATTCCAGGACAGCAGAATAGAAATCGCGAAAGATTAAGACGAGAGGGGCAATTTTCTATAGAAGTAAAGAAGGAGCAGAATTGAAATGAGTTGAAGAAGTAAGGGTCTAGTCTTCGCATAAGAGTGCGCATAGAGTTAGATGTGCAGCGGTGAGAAGATCATTAATGAAAAGTAAGAATAAGTAGGAGATAAGATAGAACCCTGAAGAACACCACTATTGACAAAAAGAAGTAAGAAGTTCGCTTCCATCACCACAGCCGATAGTTTGAGCGACTGAAAGCGGGGGGAAAAAGGCTAGACTAAGTAAGCAAAGAGAAGGAGGGAAACCGCACCAAAGGAGGGGACTTGAAGACAGTAGTGATCGCGTGCCGATTACTCGTCAAAATGCTTTGGATATGTCGAGCGCCACCACGCAAGCCTCCCCGTAGTTTCCTAAGAGCGGAAAACCATAAAATCGGGTTAAATAGAAAGTATATCGCCAGTTAAACCTTGAACGCCGAAAGCCGTATGGCGAGTCGGAAAGAAGAGAATGAGGATTAAAGCATGGTCGAAGAAAGTAAGAGTTAAGAAGTTGTTCAAAGATCTTAGAAGAATACAATGAGAAAGCTTATAGGGCGATGTAGAGGATCAGAGCGGCCTGTCCTTTTTTCGAAAGGTTGGACATGTGCGTGCTTCCAACACTGAGGGAAAGTGCTAGTAATTGAGACATAGAGAATTATAGTGAACGGGGGGCGGGGTCAGCACGTAAGCACATTCTTCAAAACTCGGGGAGGGAACCATGCCGGACCACCCGCCCTTCTTAAACGGTTCATAGATCTCAGGAGCCCATCACCGACAAATGTAATCACAGGCAAGACATAGGACAGAAGAGAGGAAGAAGGAGGAGGAGGAGGAATGCCAGAATCGCCAAGTTGAGTTAGAGGAAAATAGAGAGTCGAAGAGATTGGCCTTTAGTTGGAGAGTTAGCAATAGAGCCATCAGATCCATCAGAGGAAAGCGAGATTTACAGAAGTTGTTTAGAGGATGTTTTTTCAAAGAGGGCCAGAAAGGATCTTGTCAGAGGAGATCCAAGAAGGAGGTTTAAGCGCACTTTCGTTGATGAAGCCCGCTTTGCTGCGTCGAAGATATCCCTGCCTGCAACAGGATTTCTAGCTGATGTTGAAAATTAGCCGAGATTGATAGGAGAACAGAGAATTTTTCCACTGTCTCTTGCCTGAATGGCCAAAGAGCAAGAAGCACGATCGAACCATGATTATGAGGAGAGAAAGATTTAGTTCAAGAAGGAATGAACCTGCCTCATCCCGTCAACGGTTACAGCTCCCACCTTAGTGGCAGAAGCCGACGAAGCGTCATCAAGTCAAAGCAGTCATTCCAATATATATATAGTAGAAGCGACGCAAAGCCCCCCAATCAGGCAGATTAAAGTGCCAGAAAAAAACGCATAGGGCAGATTGGAGCTGTTGGAGAGAAACAGTATGAAAATTAAGAGAATAAGTATGCTGCCACGAGCACTGTTCAGATTTACCAATAGTGATACGCAAAATGGTAGTGTGTTTTATAGAGAGAGACTAAGTGGTGAAACACATAGGTCAGTGTGTTTGCAAGAATTGGTTGGAACGATCAGGAATGTGTGTAGGTCTTTGATTAGTTGCTTTAGATCGTTGAGAATGCTGAATTGATCGGGCCTTCCTCCCCACGCTAAATCAGTATGATGAGGACCCCCAAACCACCTCAGTGTTGTGTTACATTGAAATCCCCCTAAATAGAGAGCCCATCGAATATATATATATATATAATATATCAGAGTTTCACACTGAAATTTTGACATATTTGAATTCCCTGACTTTTCCTGACCAAATCCACAAATTTTTCCCTGACCAAGCGTGTTCGTTATTATTTTGGAGTATAAAATAATCTATTAATCATTAATTGCACAGGCCTATTTACTTCAGTTCATTACAATTAAATTATGTATTGAAAATCTTACTTTAGAAACTGTTCATTATCATTAGGGATGAATTTAAAAAAATATTTTTTTTTTTTAGTAATTTCAGCCTATACCGTTCCCCAACCGTTTTCCAACGAACCTCCTTTTTTATTTTTCCAAAGTAAAGTTTTAATTTATTACAAAAAAAGAAGAAAATAAATATTAAAAGCTTCTTAAAAGCTAATAGGCCTAGGTGAATAACGTCCCCTGTGATCACAAAAGTTCTAAATGCGGGGAGATTAGGTTAACTTTTTGCTTTCTCAAGCAATACTAATTTTTGATATTTATAGCGTCTTCTTCTTGTCAAAGCTTTCATGTTTTTACCTCTCTTTCCTCTGCTCTTTTTTCATCTTTTTAGATCTGTATGGATAATTTCTTTTTTTCAACCTTTTTATTCTCTCTTTTTTTTTGGTTCTGTTTTGACTCTTGAGATGCTTCTTCATATCTCCTATGGGCAGCTCTCACATTTGTCAACATTTTTTTGAGTGATAGGAACTTAATGAATACTTTCATGAGATCATTATACATTGTGCACTGTTCTTTGAGAAATCAAGACTATGTTCTTTCAGATTTCTCCACTATAAAATTGCTTAATTTGTTTATAGAAAACCTTCCTTCCAATGTCGCATTTCCATGCGAAAATATCAGTCCTAAATTTAATAGTTTAGTCACAATTCCACATAACAATTCCGCATAACATTGATTCCCAAGTACTATAGAAGAAAAACTAATCAAGTCTCTTAGAAAGACAATCATCATCCAAAAATATTTTGATTTTAATTCAAGGGTAGATTGGCTTCACTGCAAAGGAGAGTGTATTGTGCTTTTGCTTTCTAGAAAATTAGGGAGCAAGTCCATGGTTTTAATTACATATTTACATTTCATCGCCCCATTTAAAATTTGAAGCTACCGCTCTACTGAAACATTAATTTTAAAAATGTTTCCCCCTATATCTGCACACGAGGTTTAAAGACATTTTATCATCCACCAACTTTAATGCCCATAGTATTTCAGATCTTGTAACATCATCTTTAATGCAAAAAAGATGAAATAACTGATTGATAACTGTTTTGGTTTGTTATTAATAGAACACTCAGGTCATTTACAATCGGTTGAGATGATTAGAAGTTGATGGAATGGCTTAATTTTCCAGCGTGTTTTGCGCAACACCACTTTCATTAATATTTTGTATTAATTAGAACACGTAACCGAAAAATTTATTCAATGATGGTTTGGTCCTGATGAGTTTTGATTAAATTCAAATGAGTTTTCCCTCTTGAATGTGAAACTTTGGCTTCCCGTCCCATGTTAGATAGATCAAAATTCTTTACATTACTCTTACCAGTATGCCTTGGAAGAACTATCAAGGTCCTTTACGCCAACCACTCTGATAAAACTGTATAGGTTCCAGTTTGACTCGCAACCCGTTCTTTTTAAAGTTTAGTTTTTTTGTTTTTTTGAAGTCATTTTTATAAATAAATAATAAATTACCTTCAACTGCTCAAAATCCAAAAAATCATTTCGTCAAACTCCATAAAAAAAAACACCTCAAAAAGTATTTAATATACATAATAATTAAAAAGGGAAAAAGAATAAACAGATTAAGTCATAAGTCATACAGGTTCTAAACACATCATTATTACCAAATCACCTCAATCGAAAGGGATGAAACTTTTGAACACCTCTACGAAAACAGAAATAGGAAAGAAATAGTAGGTAATAGTGAACTCTAAAAATAGAAAGAAAAAAATAAAGAACAGTTGATAGAAGTAGATTTATGGAATTTCATTCCTCGCCCATCCTTTCAATTCACTTATCAAATACATCTCTTATATTCACAATTATACAGAGTAAGAAAAAAAATATATATCAAAAAATATGCAACTTGGTCCAGGGATCATTCTTTATTTTTAGGTTTTAAATTTTTTAAAATTTCCCCTGACTTTTTTTGTAATTTCCTGACTTTTCAGCATTATCTTAAAACGTTTCCCCTGACTTTTCCTGACCAATTTTTTTCCCCTGACTTTTCCGAGTGTTGAACCCATTTATTGTATATATA
>JABUQX010058209.1:82500-90000 GCA_015478945.1 Trachelipus rathkii | reverse complement strand
TTTTCACTTATTATAATAACTTTTAACTTTTTTATCCACTTTGCTACTATATCTCATTAGAATTAATACTGATTTTTATTACTAAATCTTACAGAAAATAAAATCATTTCTTTTGGGCATATCACTCCTAAAAAATAAAAAAATAAAAAATACTCTAATAATAAAAACTCTAATCAAATTAAATAATTCATTTTTCCTTATTTCAAATAGTGCGTTCACGAGTTCTCACGCCTAACCTTTTTCCTTAAACATGACTCTAAAAAGGAAAATTAGGAAGATCTTCACCAAAACAGAAAATTAAATGAAAAAAAATCAAAAATTATAATAAAAATACATATTATTATTACTATTATATTTATTTCTAAGACAAATGACAATATATGGATGTTTCTGTACGAAGGTGTCTTAAGGTTACTTAACGTTAAAGCTAATTAATCAATAATATATATATAACTATATATATATATACGTTTATAATTAATAATATTTTATATTCAATAAATATTAACTTAATGATTACATTTTGTATTTTTTTTTAAATAATACACTAAGATTTGACTTATACGAAAATTTATTAGGATTATCTAATAGCTTAGCTTGTGTCCCACTCCAGATAGTACTTTATACGCTCAGTTAAAGAAATGACTCATCCACAACTTAAAACAAATTTGAATTTTTCTCCAACACATTAGTATATATTTTAAATATATCACAAATACTTTATTTAGGGGCTCGGCCTATTTTAACATAGCCTTAGGCTCTATTGACATACAGTGGAACAACGCCTAAAGCATTGTGTGTATAACAAATTATATATTAATTTAACACTTTATAATTTAAGTAAAGGTAAATTTTTCAAATTGATGAACAATATTAGTAATGTAACAAAATGAAAATTAAGTAAAAAAAATTAAAATAGATAATATTGTTTTGGATCGTATGCACAATGTTTCTCTACATTTCGACCTACCGTGGAAAATATATAGCGTTGGCATGTCTTTTCGAAAACAGCCGTTGGAAAATTTTTGAATTTGCATAGATCACTATCTACGCAAATTTGTTCCGAGATAATTGATATTTCCCTGATCTTATCTGAACCTTAAGACAGTGTTTATTATACGCTGTATATTTTGTTCATTTTGTGCTTACGCTCGCTCGATAAGATATTGCTTTAACCACATTTAGCCGAATTCATACAAAATATATGAAAACCGCCGATTTCTTACGTGAAAGTTCTTACTTTTGTTTGCAAACAAACAATTGAAATCAGCTTTGTGATGGAGCCCATCGATTAGGAATAAACAAGAATAAAAACATAAACAAATGGTTTATATTACAAATAAAATTGAAGTCTAACTATTACTGTGATGATTATCATATTTTGGAAGAACATTTAATATCTTAAATCTGATTTTTATTGAATGAAACATTATCATTCAATTTACAAACGGCCGTAACACGTCGCTCAATAGTGATTTGTTGTTACATTTATTTGCGTAAGACGTCCTAAATTATGGGACCATTTGTGCTCTTACATTTTGTCCTAACTTTGACAAAAACGGATTGCCAAACTTTCAAAGGCAAATTTGAACTCTGAACTTGAAGCAATAAATGAAAAAAAAAACGATAAAATCTTAGCTGTATTATATATATGTTAAGGTCGTTTTTCCGTTTTAGCATTTAATTGTAGCTTTTACGAAACTTAAAGAATAATAGCTTGAAGTTTATGCAATTCATTATTTGTCGTAGTCTATAAAACTATGCGCTAATAATCGTAAAAAAAATGGTTGAATTTATAGGAAGTGCTTTTTCGCCAAAAAATGTTAACAAACAATTATGTCGACATGGTGTGGCGCCTTATTGAATTTATAGAAAAAGTTCATTCAATAAAGATAAACTATTAAATAATAATTTTTATCCAAATGAATTTAAATCATCTCAATACACTATATAGATTGTAATCAATTATTTGTAAATAAACCATTTGTTTTATGATTTTTATATTTCTTTATTTCAAAATCAGATGGGGTCACATCACACAGCTGATTCCAAGATTATTTGTAAAACCAAAAGTTAAACTTTTGTAGAAATTAGCGGTCGTTTTTGCTACGGAAATTTGTATTGTGATTAAAACTGTGCAAAGCATTCCTTGACGATGGGGTGGGGGGGGGGGGGTGCCGTAAGCAGCAAATGACGAAAACGAAAAAACGGTACCTATATATTATATATATATATATATATTAATATATAATATATATATATATAATATTATATATAATATATATAATATATATATATATATATATTATAATATATATATATATATATATATATATCATTAGGGATGTGCCAGTACTATCACTAGTCGAAGATAAATAAAAACCTCGATTTTGTGGAAAAAATTCCTGTTACGGCCCGCGAAAACTAACCGAGAACTTTCTACTATTTTCAAATTTTCTTTTCTTAAGAAAATCTCTAAGTACATTTGATTTGTAATTTACTCAGTTATATTTATGAATAAAATAAATAAAATGCAATATTGAATCTATTTATAAGTGAACAATTCATGATAAATGAACCTTCAGACTCTTATACTTCGAAAAACTTTAATATGAAACAATATTTTCACACTTCAACCGGTAGCTTTAATACTCTAGATACAGGGTTGGATTTTTCTTTTTGACATTTTTTTGAGATTTTTTTATTTCTTTTAGACAGATTGCTTTTTTAATTATTATTTTTATAAAAATTAGTAATAATCCTATATTAACACTTAAATTTTAAATAGGTTAGTAGTAAATATAATATTTAGTTTAATTAAGATATTAATTATATATATTATTATTATAATATATTAAATATTATATATATAATATATATATATTATAATATATAATGATAATATATAGTATATATATATATATATATATATTATAATTATATACTATATTATAATATATAGAGTGGCGCACATAAACAACCGGCCCATCTACGGAAAAGGATAATATCAATAAATAATCTTACCGAACCTATTACGATACGTCAGGTCTTTAATCCAAATTAGTAGTTATATAGTAATCGGACAATTAATAGGACCCGTTTACCAACAAAGTTTATAATACAGAAGTAGGTGAGATATTAAAGTTTATGTCCGAATGTTCTCCGTCAAAGAACAAAAGCAAAGTTCTGCACGTTTAAGCAATCTTGTATTTTGAAACTATTTCCTCATCTTCAACTGGCTTATCCAACAAACCAAGAATATATGTTGTTTTTCATGTCAATTGTATCGGGTATAGATTGTTATTATATTAATTAGTTTATATTGGTTATACTCTAGATTTTAGAAATCCCAACAGGAAATAGTCACATTGATAAATGATTAGGTCCGGGAGACCGGGAATGGCCAAACCAAACCCTTGGCCTGATTGGTACCTTTCCTCTGTATAAAATGTATGTATGGTCAATGACTAGATCCGACGTTTATTGGACAGGTGTCTGCCCATCTTTCTGGAAATTAGGCAATAATGCTTTTCTGTTGGAGTTATAACGTTGCAAGTCAGAAATCACTATAGACCTGTAGTAAACGGACCTGTAGGTAAATATTCACCAGTTTCATTGATGAAATTTGGATACCGATTATTTCTGTTACCAGAAGAGCACACCAAACACAATTTTTAATCTTTATATTATATGTAATGTGCAATTTGCTATGGACTCGTGTGGGTTCTCTGTAGCCCAGTGTCGACAGTTTTGGAAATTAACGTAAAACCCGACTAATGAAACCAAGTTTCATCCGTGTTTGGAAAAGGAGAGAAACGGCATCTAAAACATTTCCCCTTAGCAACCACATTTTACAGTAAGTTTTAGGCTTATCAACTTAGCCGCTTCTTTTATTTCTCAATGAACAAACAATCACACGGTTAGGGTTTCATTTTTTAAGCCATTGAAGGATGCAGTTGACATTGATCTGCATGATTACTACACATTGATTGTGATAAACGTCCAGTGTACGGTTTTCGATAGGGTAGTTAAAGGTAAATATTTTATGGATTATCATTTTTTCGTATATGAGGAGGCCGTTTTATGTGCGCCACTCTGTATATATATTAATATATATATATATTAATATTATATATAAAATATATATATTAGTATATATATATATAATATTACATAATATATAATATTAATATATATTAATGATATATATATATAGTTATTTTTATTTATATACTATATTATACAATATATAAAAAAAAACTATTATAATATTATATATATATATATATATATATATTATAATATATAATTAATATATTATATATATATATATATATATATATAATATATATTATATATTATATATAATATATATATTATATATATATATATATATATTAATATATATTATATTATTTATATATAATATTATTGAAGCTTTATCAGCCGCCAAATGCGTTATCGACATACTGAGAGTCTTGGAGGTTCCAGCGGAGAATACTGTCTGAAGAAGTTAGCTGAATGAAAAATGACACACATGCTAGTTGACTTCAGCCCAATATGTAAACTAAGACATCAATTGAAACTGTTAAAAAAAAATGGTTATGATTTATATAAGAACAAAAAGTAATTACAAACAACGCTTTCAGTTTCCAAAGATGGATGTAACTTCATGATTTTTTTCAGTTTTTTCTTACTAATACCCTTTATAAACGTCGACCTGGCATAAATCTAAGGTTCCAGTTTTTTATTCGCCAAGATTTAGGGGGGGGCAAGTTGCCCCCCTGCACCCCCCTGCCTACATAATATTCGAGTACTCTAATTTTATTTATTTCTTTATTAAAAATGACTGAAACAACATTGATGAAATTTATATTATTATGTATGTTGTTAATAAAATTTAAAATTAATATAGGGTAATAGCTAGGATTTATATTATTAATTAGAAAAAAAAATGCTCTTATAAAAAAAAAACTATTTTAGCAGAGTATTATCATTATTGTAATAACTTTAAAATCATTTACAAAAATATCAGTTAATTAAATATTTGATCATTTTTGTCCATTTTTGTTATGCGAAATGAGTTCGCGTTCAATGATATTAGGTTTAACAGTAGTATTAATTAATTATTTATTAATTAATAAAATATATATTTATGAATTAAGTTGATTATTTTAATTAATTATTATTAAAAGAAATTAACTTTAAAGTAGAAACTACTACAAAACAAATATTAACTATACTGTTTAAGCAAAATAAATTAAAATTTTTAAAACATGATTCCATAAATTTTCCTACTTAAAATTGAACTTATTGAATTTGAAATGTTGTGGTGTAGGAAAATAAGTTTGCCCTATGTTGTTGGAGTAAACATTATCTCTTATCGCTAAAATACGTTAACCCGCTTCTGGAAAAAAGCTTTTAAACTGCGTTCTCGAGAAAGACCCGTTAGAACTTTAATATAGTATATTCCTTTTCTTACTTAATAAATTTGTTCTTTCCAACATTTATTGCTTCACATATTGATTAATGAACAAGATGCCAGATACTTCAGGTAGAGAGACCACTTGTTATCAGACAAGTTTTAAGTAGAATTCGTTAGGGTGGCTGAAGTCAAAAAATCCGTTCCGCCGAACGTTTTCCAAGGTTCCTATTGAAAGTTCTCGATTCGGCCGGAACAAAAATTCTGGTTCCTCAGGTACATCCCTTAATATATATATATATATATATATATAATATATTATATATATATTATAATATATATTAATAATATATATATATATATATATATATATATATATATATATATATATATATATATATATATATATATATATATATATTAATATATTATTATAATATTATTAAAATATATATTTATATATAGTTATATATATATACTAACAAATCTTTCTAGCCTCTTGCCAAAAACATCTGTTAACAACTCTGCAAATCAGCCTTTTCTCCTTTTATTCGATATGATAGTCTGATTTGCTAATTCTCCAACTGAAAAGGCCAATCTCTTCGGCCTCCTTTTTTTCCTCTACTAACTCACCCTGAACGCAATTCTGGCATTCATTCTTCCTCCTCCTCCTTGCCTCCTCCTCCACTCAGGTGTCCTATGGCCTTGCCTGGTGATTACATTTTAGATCAGGTGATGCTGATCCTGAAATCTGATGAACGTTAGGAGGCGGGTAGCCCTGAGGCATGGTGACTTCCTCCGTACCGAGTTTTGAGGTGAGTAAAGCTTTCCGTGCTGACCCCGCCCCCCGTTCAACAATATTCTCTTATGTCTAATCTCAATACTAACACTTTCCCTCAGTGTTGGAAGCACTGCACACGTCCTAACCTATTCCGAAAAAAGTGTGAAGTCCACTCTGATCTTTCTAATATCGTCTCTGATTAGCTCTCACTTTGTTATTCTATCTAGATCTTTGAAACCCTTTTCAAGTCCACTTCTCAGATCATCCTGAAACCTCTTAACTTCTTATCGATCGCCATACGGCTTTCCGTGCGACTTGAGCTCTACTGGAGATATACTTTCCTATCTTACTGATTTATGGTTTTCCACCCTTATGAACTACGGGGAGACTTTTGCTGTAGGTGGCGTCTTGAAAATTTTTAAAGCATTTTGAAGCTTATATCACGCGTCACTACTCTCCAAACTCTCATCCTTGGTTTCACTCCTCTCTTTGCTATTACTATGTCTAGTTCTTCTATTCAAATCGCTCAATATCGTGCTGTTTGTTGTTATTGGGAAGACTTAATCTTTTTCATGTCAATAGTTGGTGTATCTTAGGTTCTGTCTTATCTCCTCCTTTATTCCTACTTTTTTCGTAAATGATCTTCTCACCTGCAACATTTAACTCTATCTCCACCCATATAGCCAATAACTCAACCCTTCCATTCTTCAGCTATCATTTTTCCAATTCTACTCCCCCCTTTACTTCTAGAATTGAATAGTCTCTCGTCTTAATCTTTCTACAAATTCCCTTCTCTAAGGCACCTTCTAACTTTCCTATATTTTTCGACGTTCTCTCGTCTCGTTGACAATATTAAACATCCTTAGCCTTAACATAACAAAAAAATGTCTTGGAAACCTCACATCACAAAGCGTTGCTAGGGCGGCCTCAAAGATAACTGGAGTACGTCTCTCTTAGACTGCTGAAGACTTTTTTCTCTCTCAGTTACTTCACTCAGTTATATAAGGGCCTCACCTCCCCTTGTATGGAGACTGCTCCATAATTGTGGGGTCTTGGTTATCACTCGGCTTTGTGATAGGATCAAGTCAAAGACAAAAGTTTATAAACTGTTGTATACTTTCCACTTCACTTGACCCTCTCTCTTTTCGGCGCGATGTTGGTGCTTTATCTATTTCTATAGGTACCGCAGCGGGCAGGTGCTCGATAGAAGAACTTATCGCTCGCTACCCCATCCTTTACGACGCCCCTCACGTACACAGTGCTGTATCTGCGTATGAGTTTGTGTTGATATATGGTA